>KN891249.1:13257-26068 GCA_000934455.1 Apostichopus parvimensis
ATGTAGAGGGAGAGGGGAATGGAAAGGGGAGGGGAATGTAGTGGGAGAGGAGGAAGAAGAAGTGAGGGGAATGGAGAAAAAAGGTGAGGGAGATGGAGAAAAAAGTTGAGGGAGAGGGGAATAGAGGTGAGGGGGGAGGGTATTGGAATGCAAACAGGAGGAATTCTTCATGTACCATTGGTTAAGAAACCATCAGGACAAGCAAGAACCTTGCCAGCTAATAGGTAGTACTTTTACTGTCCTGAGTGACCAATCTCACGGTTACATTAAAGTGTTTACATGCTGTTGACATGATGTGAGGAAAGCTAAATATCCACTAATAAAAATGTATTATACCTCAATTCAAAACAGTGTTTAAAAGATGATGGTAGCAACTGTGAGGTGAGGATCACTTTACTCACCAATGACATCTCAGCTTGATGGTCATTTCCAATGTTCATTCCCTGCCACATTTCAGATGCCATCAAAGGTGCCATGGGCCCCACCATTGTACACAAATTGCGCAAAGCTTTCTCATAAACAGGACTTTCGGCCACCACGTCTTCAGAACAACCTTTTAAGAAATTGGTGAACGTCATGAGGCGGGTGATGGCAACGCTGAGCATGAAATCCTCTTCAAATTGATGAGATACCTGAAAGAAGAAGAGATGGATGAAGATGTCCAGAGAGAGAATCATCAAACAAAACAACTCTTGAACTCATACATCTTACTGACAAATGTACACATCCTTTACTGAGTTATCTGTTGATAATATCAGTGTGGCAATCGTCAAGACATTTCTTTACTGAAATTATTCAAATCTGGTAAACTTTCTTCGTTTTTTTCAGAATTGCAATGAGTCACATCATTTCAAGTTCGAGTAGAGATATTGCCATTCATTTTCCTGACTCAAGTCACTGTATTGTCCATACGGGAAGAAAACTGCACAAACTTAATCCAGTCACTTCTGGAATTTTGTGACTTGTAACAACACTGAAGTGTTCATTAAAGAGAATTCTTACAGAACACTGTGTAACTCGAATGCATTTGGGGATATAGCATATGAATTTGAAGCTAACTGTATTCTTGTTGGATGAGAACTAGAGTTGTAACAAGTCTATGGAATTTTGTGACTTGAGTCATGACTTGTTACAACACTGATGAGAATAGTAAATAGAGTTCTAACAGAACACTGCAGAGGTAACTTGAATGCAATCGTAAGATACGGTAAAATGAATAATGTTGCCAGATGAGAAACAGAGTTGGAGGAAGTCACTACATTTTTGATATTTAGAAACATGAGTCTTGTGACTCGTAACGACGTTGATGACAGCAGTAACTTTAAACAGTAGAGTTCACTTCATTAGTAATTTGAGTGATTCTGCTGGGACAATGCATACAGTTATGAAACACATCTAGCTAATGGTGTTGACAGCCCGGTCGAGCCCCTGGGAAAGATATGTCACTGGGGGACCTTCTTGATGTCATTTTGCCATCAGTATATAAAGAATATGAGAAGGAATGACTATTTCTTCCATATTTTACTCAGGCCCCCTAATAGACCAGGGGCCCTGGGATTGTATCCTCCCCCCACCCCCAATTCCTCCTCTCATCATGCCTGAATCTATCTTCTTTAAGGAATCATGAAGCTTAGATCTACTGACCTCCTTAATGGTGTAGTTTAATTGTTTCTTTATTTCCGTCTCTTCTTTGTCCATATCTCTACATGCCATTTCGTTCTTCCATCTCGTTTTAACATCTCTGAAGTTGGTCACCAAACTCCACAACCTCTTCTTCCATCGAATCACACCAGGAATAGCTGGAGGATGATAACAGCAAGAGCTGATAATCAGATTGTAACAATAATGTGGATATGTCAAAGGTCATTTGGGAATAAACATCCACACAGCTAACAATGATAAAATTTATGACATCATCTCTATCTTTTTTCAAAACCCGGCTAGCACATTGAGGATGAAGTTGGGGGGGGGGGGTTGGGGGGTGTAATGGGTTGCTGATTACTCACCTTCGACATTCCATGGCATGTTATGTTCTGGTGGTATACCACTGAGAATGAATAGCCTAACCGTGTCTACTCCATACTCTGCTATGCTCTCCTCTGGATCAACTCCATTATATTTGGATTTGCTCATCTTGTCCCATTTTATCTCTACCTTCTCTCCTGTCGACAGAGATACTGGTTCAGAGCCTACACAATAAGGGAAGAAACAAAGAAGCCAAAAACAAAATAAATCAACCAAAGTTAACCCAAATGTAATGGTCGACGTCATTACAAGAACAACCTGCAATGCACAGAACTTGTCATCTAGTGGATAAATATTTTGAGCTATTACAGCAACTTGTACGTTTTTTAATTCGTGCTCTCGGCTTAATTGGGAGGTGGGAAACCGACAGAAATACACGAAGACAAAAGACATGAAAGCAATTTTAACTCACCACTGAAATCAACTTCATCTTTTGTAAGGTATTTTCCAGTAGTCACAGTCTTATAACTCTGTCCCATAACAAGACCCTGCACAAGAAGACATTTGAATGGTTCCTTACAAGCTACCATACCTTTTTCATGTAGAAAATGGTTGATAAATCTTGCATACAGCAGATGCAAAATAGCTGTAAAAGTCAATGAAAATTATCAAATGAATTATGATTGTCAACATAGTCGGTCCTTCTGAGTGAGTCCCCGCAAAACCACAATCTATAAGGAAGATAAATGAGCCTTGTATTTCGTGGTAAAGTTCATCACTAAATATCATTTTAGATCAATTCACTTTCTAGAGAATCAATTCTGAGACTTTCAGACAGCAGAAATCTGTTTGAACAGTGGCTAGCAGTCACTATTGTGTGGTTTTATTATCATTAGAAACACCAAATTCAAGTTGTCAGTCCACTTTTTGACAAAGAAAACACTAAACCTGTAAGTTGTACAAAATGCTCATGATTGTATTTGGCAATTCAGTATCACACACACACAGATGACTGTTACTCCTTTGTCATCATCCAAGCTCAATTGTTCTTTCTACAAATGTATCCACCATATACACAGAGAAGTATTACACCAAGTATTCTGCTAACTTTTACACCTTGATGAAACACTTATCTAACACTTACAAAATAATTAGATCAAACACCCAGCTTATGTTCAAACCTTGATAAAACAATCATCTAACTCTTACACATACAAAATTGAACCCCCAACTAATCTTTCTACCTTAATGAAACACCCAGCTAACTTTTTCACACACATTGAACAAACACCCAGCTAATGTTTACACCTTGATCAATCACTCATCGAACTGTCACACACAGACTGTTCAAACCCACAGCTAATAATTATACCTTTATTATACACACAGCTAACTCTTACACACATATTGAACAAACACCCAGCTAATGTTTATACCTTTATTATACACACAGCTAACTCTTACACAAACATTGAACAAACACCCAGCTAATGTTTATACCTTTATCATACACCCAGCTAACTCTTACACACACATTGAACAAACACCCAGCTAATGTTTATACCTTGATCAATCACTCATCGAACTGTCACACACAGACTGTTCAAACCCACAGCTAATAATTATACCTAGTTATGATACACACAGCTAACTCTTACACACATATTAAGTTGAACACACACTTAATGTATACACCTTGACCAATCACTCACCATGTTCCTTTCCTCCTATGTAAAGGTCAACTGGCATCAACCAATCAACTTCCTTCTTTGAAAATATTTCCTGGCTATTGTTAGCATCTGTATATCGGAGAAAATACCAAGCTGAATCGACAAATGTATCCATAGTGTCTGTTTCCCTGACTGCTGGATTATTGCACTTGGGACATCTCACATTGTACCAGTCTTTAACCTCTGTGAGTGGTGAAAGACCCTTGCTAGATAATGAGTCTAACTTAGGCAGCACGACTGGGAGGTCATCGTCTGGCACTGGAACGGCCTACACAAATGAGACAGAAAGGAAAATATGGGCAACGAGTCCATCATGCTGTAAAACTATGGAAAAACATGTCAACAAAAGAATAAAGTCTATTCCTAAAAGTTAAGTGAATCTGCCAATTCTGTTGATGTTTTTTTTTTGTAAACAAGACTCTATCAACCTTTCTGGAAGGATGCGCCAGAAGAAACTGAAACTGAGAAGTGAATGTATCCCCGGTATCTCAATTGACTTTCTGACTGAGCGCTAGAGATAAACCATAAGTTGGAGCAAAGGGCACGACAAAATCGGAACCTCACTTTACCTACGTGGAGCAAAGAGAAGGACAAGCAGGTTGGGTACTCAAGACTTGGGCCTTGAAGGGTCAATGTACCCCATTAGAACAAGACTTTGGGGCTACCTTCTTTTGGAAAGTAAATAGGCCCACGGGGTTGCACTAATGAGGTATGTGGACCCTAAAAAGGCCTAAGGGTCCATGGACCCAATTAATGCAAGACTGTGGGCCTAATTTCCTTTGTGTGCCAGATTGAAATCTCTCTCAAGCTGGATTTGACCTGCCAATTGCCTATTGAGAACCCCTACTCTAGATGAATCCCGCTTACCTTACACTGGTTACAGTGTATAATGGGTATAGGAGTACCCCAATATCTTTGTCTTGATATTAACCAATCATACTGCCTTGGGCTTGTTTGTTGACCTCCGAAACCCTGGTCTTTAGCGTCCTGCATCACAGCGTCCCTTGCCTCGACACGGGACATTCCTGAAAACTTACAGAAAGACAAAACCCCAAAAAAGGTTTGAATATATACAAACAAACACAACGTAAAATGTATTTGAAGGGAAAAACATAAATTGTTGCAGCTCAATGTACTCTGGTAGACTCTACAGACTAGGTGAATTTCTCTCTATTTTTGGTCCTGATACTTTGATCACATGCCAATCATTTATATTTGTAATCATTATGATATGTCTCATAGAGGACTGCAGTAATGCATCACTACCATGATCCATAAAACCCCTGTATCACAGAGGACAGCAGTAATGCATCACATACCAACAACCAGAAGCCTGGGAGGAGGGAGGATGGTGACACAGTAAAGACAGTCATAATGACACTGGAAGCTGTCAGTTTAACCATGTTGGATGTAATAACTCTAACAATGGTATCATGACTTTTCCTTATAGTTATTGGTGGTGTTACAATTTGAGTCTATACAATATTAACTGCTATGAATTTAGTTACCCTCATCTGAAGGAAGTTGTTGTATGAGATCGAAAATACTATTTAACTTATTTAGCATCTTTCAATAGGAGTTTTACGGTCTGAAAGTGAAGTCACCTGAAGTTGGGGATTGAGCCATCCAACCAGTCTATACTAATAAACACGATGTACAACTAAAACAGTTATCATGGTAAAGCGAGGGAGTTAACAACCATTAATAGTAGTCAATGGATTTTGCTGTATAACAATATAATGTGTACTTGAAATGGCTAGACAAGAATCCCTGCCACAGCATCCACCTGCCACTTTCCACCTGCCACTTTCCACCTGCCACAGCATGCACCTGCCACTTTCCACTTGCCACACCATCCATTGACACCACTTGCCCAGATAGGAGAATGAAGTACCTTTCCTGAGTTCACAAGAAACCCAAGATTCTGTCCTGATTCTTTGTTTTCCAGGACATTCTCGAAGTGAAGTTGATGACGTTCAGCAAATGCAAGGTCATCTGGTGATGAAGATGGTATCCCAACATGCATTTCTACATTCTCTTCAAACTGGACAAAGCTTGAAACAAGGAGAGGAACCATCCTCCCGGAGAACGGGTTTTCTGCATAGATGTTGAGATTTATGTCTGGAGATAATAACAATGTAAACAAGTAATTAAAAATTTGACGAATCCAATCAAAGAAGCAAAAACTAAAACTTCATGTGTAACTAACATGAAATTTGGTGATAAATCCAGTAGGGTTATCAGTAGGAATCCAGATATGTCCTCTTTCCCTCCATCTTATGTGAGAGTCAAGTCAACAAACTTTACAACAAATCTAGATTTCTAGATTGGTCAAACAAAGTTGATATCAGCACAGTGGAAAAACTTTCTCAACTGTGATACGGCCATCTGGCTATACCAATTTGAGCACAGAAATTAAAATTGTGAATATTGACTATCCTTCAACCACTCTGATCTGAGATAGATCTTTCCAGCATTCAAAGTACCAATTGGTACCCTTCAAAAGTCAATTTTTCAAATAAAAGGAAGGGAAAATCCCTCACATTAGATATCCCCCTCCCCTTCCCAGGCTGGGGAAACTTGTTATCCTCTCTTAAGATAAAGTATGGTAACCTTCTGTGGTACAAGGTTGACTGGATCTCTCTTTATTAAACAAGTCAGTTATAAATTTGAAATCACTCATATTCTTAGCAATCAGACCCAGGAATAGAACATCAAGGAAAGCAATAGCTGAAAATAAGAAAAATTCTATAGCAGATAAATCCCTATTATAATATCAATATGAAACAAAGGAATAATTTGTTTAGGGTTTTTGTCACATTTTTCTAGTTTCTAATTTTTTTTCCTCATAAACTAATGTAATAAGTACATTTCAGTGTATAAAATCTGTTACAAATTTGCATTTGCATAAGAATTTGCCCATTCTGCATAGCATAGCATTTTGCTATGGGAAATTGTAATAATTATTCTCTTAACACACATCTAGTGGTAAGGTTTAACTCATGAACTGCTCACCTTGTTTTAGGCAAGAAGAAAATTCAATGTACTTCATGAAAAATCCACGACTTACTCTGAAAATCTTGTCTCTCGATTACCTGTTCGTCTGTCGTAGATGACACCATGTGCGCACATGGCTACTTGTTTTTCTCCACACGTAAAAGAACATACAACACAAGCAAGCCCCTCAAAGGCGGGAGAGGAACAAGGGAGGCCAAAAACGACAAAACAAGTAACACTTCATACAGTGCAGGTTACTTCATGAGCAAACTAAATGGATCATGGAAAATTTAGTAGGGCTAGAACAAAGGCACAATATACACATGACCGGCGACTTTAATATGAAAACAACTATAAGGAAGAGTTCCTCACCGAGCTGGTTTGAGTCTGAAAGTACCTTCTCTTGAGCTATCGGATCAAGCTGGTTTAGAAACTCTGGTTTCTTTAAGAGGGTGTGAGTCGGAGAGAGAACAATGTAAGCTGCACCGTAGATGAGCTCCGGATGAAGAGTGTGGACTCTTAAGACTGGATCCACTCCTGGGATGCTAGTCTAAATTAGTAGGATTAGTGTAAAATGTACAGGTTAAACATTAGAAGAAAGGGAAATAAATTTGGATGTTTTAATTTACTTTTCTGAATATTGAGAACGAGAAATACTATAAAGTAGCTTTACGTGGCAGGTTTAATAGATAACTGATTCCATGAGCTTAAATTTCAGGAAATCTTAATTGTTTTGATATCTCAGTTCTTTGATTTGACCTGAAGATACATTGTCAATTTCACCATGCAGTCAACTTGAACCAGACCCTACCCCCACCCCCCACCTCCCTCCTGCAAGTCCCCAACAAGTACAAGTAAAAAAAATCATTCGAATAATTTCATAGTGACCAACATGATCAAACTTCTCTAAATTCTACATATTTTATTCTTCTGACTCTCACCTTCAATTTGAAATCCAAGAGACACCCTGAACAATCACCAATCCAGTTTCTTTGCATAGATTTGATAGAGTTTGGCCAATCAGGGAGATTTTCCAAGCCATCCTGTAGACCCTGAACAGTATGAAAATAAATTTGTTTTAAAGGAACTATTAAATTATTCCTCAGAAGCAAAGCAAACATTGCAGAATTCTCAGACGATGGCATATTTGTCACCATACCACCGATGTTCACAGAATAAGTAAACCTTACACTAATCCATCACTACTGCCAACTAAGCCAGTTTGAAGGTTACTACTTTATTGGAATCACACATGGACCAATTTTACTAGCATTTGAAAATTCACTACAACCAATGTCTATCTACTTCTATATGACAAAGAACCCAAGAAGCGGACAAAATTGTTGTATTCTTGATAAATCTATCCATGTTCACTTTATATCGCACTAAGCACAACAGTGACACATTATTACATTACCTGCTATAGAAATTCAAATTTTATAGTTTAAATGCTTCTAAATACATCCTTTGTAATCATGACTGTAGGTCCAATGCTCGTTTATCACAGTCACTTCTAAACACTAATGCACAAATACTTCTAAAATGCTACATATAATAGTGAATTATCTGATACCTTTGAAAAATGAGTCATCTTCAAGAACCACTGCTTCAACAGTTTCTGTTGAACTTTGGCACCTGAACGCCAAGAGCAGCCTTCTTCGTCAACCTGTGAAAGAAAAGATAAGTTGACCAACAATAATCTCTTGGACTTGATCTCACCGGGAAGATTAACAAAAGTATTAATAAATTATCATGATTGTTAAAAAAAAACCTGACATTTTAATGAAAGTATAGCATTACAACAAAATCCTGGACTAACAGGCCAAGTTATGACCAGAAGCTGTCTTCTGATATGAAGAATGCAGATACTCCACTTCCAAACGCTATATTGTAGTTTGCTAATTTCTATCGTGAACTGTGAATATTATAATGTGCACCATAAGTAAAATGTATGTACTATTTACCAGCCTATTTACTCTCTTGTGATAAGTGGATGAGCAGTGTTACATATAATAATGTCAAATCCATATTAAACAGAGTTTGGATAACAGAAGTCCAGATAATCTAGGTTTGCTATACTCACATCAGATACACCTACATTTCACATTTACATTCAGTTCACAAATATCTTGTAGACAAAGTTTGTGGAGGTAAAGCACCTGCTCCTACCACTGTTTTTTTGTAACTCTCCAAGAGTAATTTTAGCTTAGTATCTTCCTCAATATGAGGGTAAAATGTGAGTCCCAATGAACATTACTTTAAAGTTTACACCTTACTTCAGAATGGAGTCAAGTATACAAGCAGGGCTAACTACCCGTGAACCAGTTGTCCAGATGCCATAATGTACTTTGAAGTACATAAGCCCGTTTATATTTTCATTTTCAAATAATCAACAACGTTGTTTGTAATATGCCTCATCCTTAATATAAGCTGTAATGTGATTAAAAAATAATGTGCCCAGAGCACATCAGGAACCAATTTTGTCAGATTTAAGTGAAATTTCTTTCTAATTAGATATCCACAAATGATTGGATTCTTTAAATTGATCAAATGCAATCAGTATCCCAAAAAAAAAAAAGGTTTGATAGAAATGACATGACAAAAAGGTTACCTGTTCATTGGCTAGGACAGTCTGGTCAACAGGGTCCCAGTTGACTGTGGCCTCCTTCTGATAGGCCAGACCAGACCGGAAGAGTTGTAGAAAGATGAATTGAGTCCAACGATAGTACTCTGGAGAACATGTTGTTACTTCCTATAATGAAGAAAAATGATTCTTAATAAAGGAAAGCTGGAAGTGTGAGATTAAAAAATAGTATAATCAGAGATTGTGAAGCTAAGAAGATTGATAACATGTTCTGTTAGTGGGATAATCTGTTTATGTCATGCTTGCTGTACAATAAATCATTCACAAACTGTTATTTTTAAGATAATTACTTACCCTCTCCCAATTGAAAGTTGTTGCAAGATCTTTCAGTTGCTTTCTCATGTAGGATATGTTGCTGTAATGAAAACAGAAGAAAAGTAACAGCATTAATAATATCAAGTGAGCAATTTTTCCAATCTAGGAATAGGAGGATGTCACAGTTGACAAAATTCACCTTCAGCCTTTCCATAGTCAAAACATTGTACAGTAGCTATGTTACCACAGCAATGCAACTGGTCAAATTTGTCAAAATTATTACTGATTCATAACTAATGCCGCTGCTTGATTTTGTTACAACGCAGTATCACAACCAAAATCATTTATTGTACATTTGTTCCTCATACAGTGTTGTCGTCTCCTAGAGTGGTGTAAAACATTTGCCACATTTGAACTATTCATGATACCATTTAGCATTCCATCTATCTTTGCAGGTATTTAAATACCATTGATTTCCTCACCTGTAAGTCCAATCATCTGGTCTCAAGTTTCTTTCAATGGCAGCATTTTCAGCTGGAAGTCCAAAAGCATCCCATCCCATTGGATGTAAGACCTGCCAAAGAAAGAAAAAAGAAAAGAAAAAACATTGCTCACTGGTAACAAACTGCTTATCTACTGACAGAAACTGTACTGGAAAAAGTCTGTGTAGGTAAATGTATAAAGTTAGAGGGCCTGACATTTCAATGTTAGCAGGATCTTCTTCATAGGCAAACTGGATTAGGAAGTATGTGATTCTTTATGAACCATCTCATTCTTGTATTCTGCAAATTAAAAACATGACATGTAGACCATACACACAATATTGTTGAAAAAAATTAGTACCTGAAAATAGAAAAAAATGGCCCAGAAATAAATGTGACAGTTGTCCATCCTACATTAAGACCTTAACCACTTTCTTATACAGATGCTTTTATCCATTAATAACAAGACTTAACAATCAAATTATGAGCAACAAGGTTTTTATATACTTCCATTGCATTTTCCCTCATGGTTCATTCCATGCATAGCTTAATCTATTAAAAATCAAATATTCATTACAAAAGTCGATCAATGCCTTTTAGGCTTACCTCCTTGCCCTTCATTCGATGATAGTGAGCGATGGTATCACTTATTGTGTAGACTCTTACATGTCCCATGTGAAGGCGACCAGATGGATAGGGGAACATTGACAAAATGTAAAACTTTTCCTTTGAAATCTGAGTGACAAAATTGACAGGGTAGTGTATCAAGAGTGAGCCTATAGTTTCGTATTTAACATAAATACAAAAACTTAATCCCAAGGATAAGAAGATATAGTATATAATGCAATGTAATATTAAACATTTGTATAACAATTTGAAGTCTAATAGTAACGGGAATGCATGACCAGATGGAGGTATCTGATGATAAATTTTAAGTATCTTAGTTTAATGCCATTTTACATACCTTCTTCTGCAAGTGCAACTTTTCAGTTTTGTGCCTCAGATTATGCAGCCAATAGGTTTCAACCTTCTTCACTGTATCAGACGATAGCTCGGGCTCCTGAAGAAGAAATACATCCTGATTGGCTGTTTATATTTTCAACTGAGTCAGCTGTTGGATTTGGAACTGTTTGCCAGTGATCAGAAGTATAATCAATTATTTAGGACTAGACTAGGCTGTTTTCCCCCTTTACTTTCTGGTATGCACATTTCTTTCTGATTCACAAAGACTTTAATAAACTTTGGCCAATTGTAAACAGTTACTGTAGGCTATGGAATACTAAATTAGGCTAACATAACAAATTCAAAGTAACACTATCACTAGTAGTAGTACTAACAGTAACAGTAACAACAACAGACTAGCTCACCCACTTAGCATCAACCATTAGGAATCGGAAACGGGACGCATAAATATGCTTTTCCCTTCCCAGAGGTAATCTCCGTCTCAAACTGGAAGTAAAAGTAGCCGACATTGCGTCTTCTTTTCGATGGATCTAGAGTATGCTACATACATTTAATCCATGTCATTTCACGTCTGTTTCATGGAAGCTGCCATTTTGTTTACTCGAGGAAAATTGGTTTCAGATTAAATTGATATTATAAAACACTACATTAAACTTAAAAATATACAAAATTATTTGTTTTAGTAGTTAAATTTATTAATCAAGATTAATATAACAGTTACTCTTGAAATATATTTCTTTTTACAAATTTAAATTTAACTTTGCATCCTACTTTAGCGCCCTCTTTTTTTGGAACCAGTACCCATTACATGGTAAAAATTTGACGAAAATTTATATCTCCTTGAATCACTTGAATCAGTTCCAAATTCATTATTTCACTGAATAGAAAATGTTTAAGATGGAGTTCTAGTAACAGAGGCAACATTTTAGACTTAGAACTGTCCTCTTTCTGTCATTTTCTGACAACATTCAGACTGACTCACACCGTTGTAGAACTTGTCTCGCAAAATCACATCCCTGCACACATATTACAGGCTATATACGCACGATTCTTGGTTGTGTAGGTTAGGTGTTAAATTTGTATTCTAAACATTTATACAGTCTGAAATTCAATTTCCTTTGAACCAGTGCGTGAACATTAAATACAATATGACGATAAGAATTTCAAACTATGTAAAACAAGATCTTGCAAATATATGAACTAGCTTAGGCCTAGCCTAGCAATAGCAGTGACCATGACATGTATGCTAGGCCTAGACTACAACAAATGTGTGTCGTAACTGACTGAAGCTGAACACTATAGAGGTGCCAATAATACAAGAGTTTGTTTGAATCATTTTGGGGTCCAATGCCTGTGTATCTCATAGACAGTTTTCAAGTAGGCTAGGCTAGCGTGTGCTTCAAATTTTCATACATGATTTTGATATTATATCATGAATACACATATGCCTAGGCTAGTTCGTATCTTCAACATATATAGTCAGTATTGCGAAGTTCGGAACACTGCGCAGTTCGGACACCCCTAAGAAATGCACAATTTCACCCTGGTAACCTACAGCAAGAGCCAATTTCACGAAAAACTACGAAGCTACAGTTATTTACTCTCCAAAATAACCTGTGTGCTAGCAAGTACTTACATATTTGTCTCTAAAAGGAAGTTATAGTTTTGGGGTGTTTAAATCTTAGGTGTCCGAACTTCGAAGTGTCCATGCTACTTCTATGTCATTCATGTGGAATAGAAAGAAGTCCAGTTAAAATTAAATATTTTTGTTACCA
>KN891250.1:7307-18358 GCA_000934455.1 Apostichopus parvimensis
ACAGCAAAACAAAACACAGTAAACATAGTACAAGACAAAAATGCAAGCAAAAATGGGCAACAGTGACACAGTTTTCATCAGATGAGTCTTGAGAGAGCGTTTAAAGAACCAAGATATGGACTGTGTTTTACATGTTCTTGAAGGCTGTTCCACAGAGAAGGGGCAGCAGCAGCAAAACCTCTTTTGCCCCATGATCGATTTGAGCGATTTCACACAGAAGTCATTTATTGTGTGATCTCATGAGAGTGCGATTTGCGTGATATGGTTGCAGAAGTTCTGACAAGTAGAATGGCGAAGTTATAGCAAAATAGCGATATGTGAAACTCAATATTTTAAAAATAATTCGGTCTTTGATCGGGAGCCAGTGTAATTCTCTCAGAATATGTGTGGCATATTCCTTTGGCTTGGAACGGGTGACAATTCGTGCAGCAATGTTCAGTAGTCGTGCAGGATGGTTGATTTGTATTTCTGGTAGACCGTAAAGGAGAGAATTTCCAGTGTAAAGGCGTGATGTGACGATTTGTAGACATTGGGTAGATTGTCCCTGCCCCATCCAAGTTACTGATCGCCAAATCTAAAACTATGCTGGTTTCAGGAGTATCAGTTCCAGTCATAGTTTCAATTGGTACCCTTGCTCTTCGTCCTCCAACACCCAACTGTTGTCTTAGTTGATCCGTGCAAACAGATATGCTTGAACCCGGATCAATGAAGGTGTATGTCTACAAGCCCGGCCATTTTTCTAGGACTTAACAACCACTTGGATTATGGCCATAGTGCACAACCCATCACAACGCCGACGCAGCATCTTGGACTGACTAACTTCTGTCTCACCACACAAGGCAGATCATCTCTGTCAAAATCTTGGATATAGATCGTAGGATCTGGCTTGCGTCATCCATTAAGAAGTCACCATTTTTAACCCATTTTGCTCATTGGTCAAGAGGCGCTTCATGGAATGTCTCACCCGACGGTCGGAATTTCCGACTGTCGCACTCTAGTTTATCTAGGCCTATTAATTTATTCCTGTGATAGGGCATGACCTAAAAATTGACCTTTAATCTGTCATATTTACCACGTTTTCCTTGCCACTTTGAGAAATTGTATCTTGCGATTCTTATACTCCACCGTACAAAACTTCGTATGATTTTGTATACTCTAAAACAAAAAGGCCTAATAGAACTACCGTCATAGGCGTAGGAGCCCAATTTGATTTGTGGGGGGGGGGGGGGGGTTGCCCGAAAAATAAAAGCAAAATTTTTCGCATGTTAATGTGCATATCATATAGGCATGCATCGGTATTTACATCGCATGCCAATAACATACAATCATTTTCCGTCTTATTACCCTTCCATATTGGTTATACTTATTGGGGAAGTCGTTACAATATTAATGGTAATAATAACATAAGTTTAACCACTGAAAACAAATTGCAAATTATCTTTCTTTCAGTAGGTGCCCGAAAAGTTATCAGCATATTGCCCGAATTTTCACAAAAAATATTTGGTTGGGGTGGGGGGGCTAACAAGTTTGTGAAATGAGTGCCAGTGGGTACACATGTATCGTAAGTTCGGAACAAAAGTGCAGTCGCGAAAGATTGGGTGTCTGACTGACACTGACCGTATCGTTGACGAGTAGCGCGAGGGTGGTGGGCTACAAAGCAGCAGTCGGAATTTTCTGGCTTCAAAACCCATCCAGTTGGATTTTCAGCCACTACACCCCACCCCCAATCACCAGGCCTTAGCTCAGCCCTGGGTACACGGTGGTTACATAGTACGCTCCGACCAGAATTCACCGATTACTAGATGCAGATCCACCTAGCAACCGAGGTAACTTGCGTGAGGACTCCAACGAACAACCACTGATTTATTTGGATGCCTTCATCACTTTAGCCACCACTCACATGGGACCTATTCTCAGTATGACGATACATACGCATGTGTGAGGTCCTGAAAACATAATAAAGTGGTTTGTCTTGCCATCCTTGTTTCAAATTTCATAGAAATGTATTCTCGTAGACCTAGCAAAACATTTAAACTGACACAGTCCCATTGGAAGTGTGTCACGGGTGGCATTAAAAGTCATTGGTGGTTTAACATGCTGGCGTATGACGACTTTTGGCTAAATTTGCGCTAAGCTCACTATACGAACTCGGATCTGGGCTGTGCCTAATTAGTTAGTTATATAAATTATTAATAAATTATTAATAAAGGCGTATGAGGAAATGCACCATTTTGTGGTATGACTCCCAGTACGGCAAATCGAGAAACTCACATGCAATCGCGGCGGATAGCTTCCTTCGCCTATATGTCCGGGGACATTTTGGGACATCGTTTCTATAGGCCAGGGGTGGGCAACTTACGGCCCGCGGGCCACATGCGGCCCGCCAGTGATTTTTTTGCGGCCCGTGAGATGTCTCAAGAAAACAAAATCAATCTATTTTACATCATCACAAAAAACGAGCTAGCTGCTTAGAATTTATCTGTACCAATGATGCTATCTGGTAGGTCTAATATTACCATTAATTATCAACTGGACTTTATTGACATTATGTTTTGTGAATACTGATTAGTACACACCAGTGGCGTAGCCAGCATTCTATTGTTGGGGGGGCAAGATTTTTCTTAAGGGGGGCAGCCCGTAATGGTTGATGGTAGGAATTAACAAGAAATATATGTATTAATGGGCACCTCGTGTGCACAAAGTGGCATCATTGGTCGCTGAAAATGCACATGGGTTGCTAGCGCTAGTTTGTACTGGTTATACAACCGGCCAAATTATTGGCGCTTATTCTGTATAGGACAATATTGATCAACGGTCTCCGTATGTGGGTATGATGAAGGCCCAAAATGTGTAATATCTCGGTCTGATTACCAAGTTCTGACCTTATATGAAGTATGAACATGCATGGGCCCTAAGGTATGAATACTTGTGATTAGAACTCGAAAAATTGTAAAACAGAAGTATTTTGAATACATCACTGAATTTCATTTGGGGGGGGGGGGGGGGGCAAGACTGTAGCACAACAATTTTTTTGGGGGGGGGGGGCATTGCCCCCTAACCCTACTGAACGTCCTCGGAATCAAAGGTTTGAAATCAACAGCAGGTCGTTGGTTAGGTGCGGCCCTGTCAATCTTTCCCTCTTCAAATCTGGCCCATTCATTATAAAAGGTTGCCCACCCCTGCTATAGGCCTATATCTGAGGCCCTGGGGTCATTCTTTGGCGGACGTGGTGCAATATAATGTGCCCATTTCGAAGTAAATTTATTCACAGATTGTTAGTTGTCATGGGTTTGAACAAATGAGGGGTATTCTATCCTGAAACATAGGGCCAAATGGGGATGGGGTTCCAGTTCGCTGCATCATTTGTCAACTTGCACTGGGTTCCAATGTTCATGTCAATTGGAATCACTAATAAAAGAAATAATCCACCAAAAATGAAGTTCGCATGAACTTTATTGCAGATTTCCTGAGTGACGAATTTATAATTTTCTCCCGAAATCATGCAACTAGATGGCTGCTATCCAGCCTGGCAAGTGCCATCTCCAGCGATCTGGCAGGTATTGAAATCTGAAGTTTTCTTGGTACGCTACGCGCCAACCGATGGTGGCGCTCCGCTTAGATAGTACTTAAGGCCGGAATCTCGAATCAATCACGTCCCCCCCCCCCCCATGTTTCAAATCGGATTGACGCCCCTGGCTCTGAGTACCATCCGAAGCAGTTATGGTACCAATTTTGTTGGCACGGAGAGAGGCATTGAAGGCTTGGAACAATAGCTATCCATGCTTGGCCCAGCGAGGTATCACATGGGAGCTTAAGCGCCCCCCCCCCCCCCCCCCCTTGCCGCTTCCCAATTGTTAGAAAGGTTATGAACGGGCATCTTTAAGGAACAGACCATGCGACTTGAGGACGAAGGCCTTGCTACGTTGATGTGTGAGATTGAAAACGTAGTCAATGGGACACCCTAACTGTTTCCACCCAACTGTTCCTTTGCAAGAAAGGATGTCTACGTCCACAGGCGTTGTTGCCAAGTCCATTATCTTGCCTACTTATTTTGAGCAAGAAGTATCTTCCAGTACTACAGAAGACTCAAAAATACTTCTCACCGAAACAGTGGCGTCGTGCCCATTGGGTCCGGGGGGGGGGGCACAGGCCCCCCAAATTTTGTCAAAGGTGTCATAAAATTTTGTCATAATTAAAAAAAAAGAAGTGTTTTCGAAATCGAAAAGTAGACTTAATAGTCAATTGCTCTTTGATGGTTGTTGCGGATTTTCCACACACCTCAAAGACGGCATATCGGGATTAGTAATGCCATTGCCTTTGAATATGTTTGTCCTAAGCTTCTGTTGACTGCTTGGTCATTGGTTGTTAATTGTTGATATTCAGTCAATCGAAACAGTTAAATAATTACTGGTTGATAACTAATGAACCAAATGTGCCATCAACTCTGCCATCGTTGAACAATATTGTATATTCCTAGTCCCAGAGTAAGTGCAACCCGTTACCTTTGCCAAAGTCAGTCAATTTTCCATAAAAAAATGGCAAATTTTTTAATTGTTTTCTAAGCCTGTAACAAAGTTCGGAAAGTTAAGATAAATGTAGTGAACAGAGATTATGGGACTCCATGTAAACTTCTTCAGTAATGCAATCAGTTCGCTAAAAGGTCCACCAGGATAAATTTTCCTCATTATCTGATAGGTAGTTTTGAAAAAAAATGAATAAAAATAATCATTTCAAATACAGTCACAATTAACCTGGAAATATTCACTTCGTTATCGCACGTTTTACCTTAGGTTTCGCTACTTTCGCTTTTTCTGCCCATGTTTTCAAACGGCATAGCTTTTTCTTTACCCAGTCACCACGTCTCACGGGCATGGGCGGCGATCATGGATCAGAAAACACAAAAATGTTTCGATTTCTTAAATTTTGGGCGCTTCTGGGAGACGAGGAATTGGTAAACTGAGGAATAAATGGCGATCACTTCCTTCGAGAATATTTCCCAAAATAAAAAATTGCCGGAAATTTTGATCAATTTTAGGGGTGTTGCTTACTGCCATAAAGCACGGGAAGTGCCGTTTCCTGCAATCTGAGGGGTCTGCCAGACGAAAAATTTTCTTGTACGCTGCGCGCCAACCCGTGGTGGCGCTCCGCTTAGATAGTCATCACCTGCTCACGGCCCCCCCCCCAAAAAAAATTATTTTCGCACGACGCCCCTGCACCGAAAGCATATCCAGAAAGAGGATGCTGGTTGGAAGCTTCAATGCTTACTTCATGTTCATAATGCTTCCATGATTAAGTGGAAATATTAGTTTGTGTAATTGTTGTTACAATTAAGGAGCCGGAACGTTGCGGTGTAGATACTAATTATGTGTAGATACTAATATGGGCGGTGTAGATACTAATATGGGCGCCCGACGGATTTGGACGCTGATACTATCGACAAACATGGCGACACTCACGCCTAAAGCATGACTTGTAAGCTGTATTAATCTTTTTGTTAAACCTAAATTGGGTTGAATTTGTGATTCTGTTGCTATAACCGCAATCTACAGATGGTTCTAAATTACTCCAGAATGCAGGCGCGTAGCCAAAGGAGGGGGGCGACCGCCCCCCCCCCCTTTTTTTTGTATGTTTTTATGATATGGCTAGTAATTTCAAAAGAGAAAAGGCTAAGATGCAACTAACAAGGCCTGGGAAGTGCCATTTCCAGGGATCTGGGAGGCATTTTCAGCCAAAATGTTCTTGTACGCTTCGCGCCAAAATGGTGGCGCTACGCTTCGGCTCTGATAGTTTGCAATGCCGTATCTACGGCTCTGACAGTTTGCTTACAGTTTCGCCCCTATCTTGGCAAATTCCTCGCTACGCGCCTGCCAGAATGTTTTAGGATAAGGCTCATCAGAAATATATTAAGATTTGTTTTGGTTCCTTTCTTACCGATTCAGAATGCGTTACTTCTTTAAGTTTGCTGCAAATGGTTTTAAGGTCTCTAAGAGGAATTTAATTTCTCCGCAGTTTTCTTTGATTAAATTATATATCCTTGATTACTCTCCAATATTTTATTACGTGGTTTTCATAAGCACCTTGCCTCGTACAAGCAAAAGCGGGAAGCCACACAACAAATTTGAGTTACGGCCAGCTTTACTGTTGAAGATATCCTATTTACAAGATCTTCCGGCTTTGGCCTCTATTGACGAATGCATGAATGATTCTTGAAATCACGGATGTCGATCTCTATACCAAGAATGAAGTTTATTCAAGTTTTTAATATGGGAGTTATTGTGCTTTACAAGTTTTTCATACTTGACCGCCAGCTATCACAACAAGGTATTTGCTATGGGGGGCTGTATCCAGCCGCAAAGGCCAATATCATATGTTAGCCTCTGTGGCTCAGGCGGCTAGAAACAGTGGGTAGACCCCACTTCTACGGATGGGAGTTTCCACTAGCCTCTGCGGCAAACCCAGTTCTTCTCAACTGCGAGGGCCATTTCGAGCAGCGCAGGGAGTTGGAAACAAGAGTTTGGCCCCATTACCAAACGGGTGTCACCTCCAGCTCTTGCTACCAAATCCATGTGCTTTCGTCACGTAGGGACCGTTCCACACCGCCTAGAGTAATGAAAACAGGGGATAGGTCCCCTTTCTTCAAGGGGTGCAAACTTCGGGGTTGAATATGTGTGTGTAAAATTCGGGTACTTCTAACATTAAAGGAACACGATAAGAGGCGGGTGATAGTTTGGGGCAGACTGAAGTTAAGGAGTTAAAATTTAAAACCAATTATTTTTCGGTTTTTACAAAGAGGACCAAACAGATGTTTATGAAAGCGATTCTGGTTTATTCGGACGAGCAGGGGTTGGCTTTCTAAAACATTCCCTTGGAATCCGGTAAGGATTAAGAGAATGCAGGAATCAGGTCAATGGAATAAAAAAGAAAACATCACAAATAGGTTTTTCAAGTGATTCAACATTTACGTACTTGACAGAATGCCAACAGGCATAGTGATTCCTTACCACATTTTACTGGAGAACATGGTAGGTAATACATAACTAGAGAGTTCTGGTACTCCTGATGGTCAATCTAGATACCAAGTATGAAGTTTCCGTTGGTTTTAGTTGTGGAACATTTGTCCACACCTGGTTTTCAGACGGAGCTTTGATGACCTCAAATGACCCTTGACCTCCACAAAAACTTAAGAGGGATCTACTGAGAAGGATCTAAAGTGAAGTATCAACTTCATCTTAAGTTTAGATGAGATTGTAATTATTGTATACAAGGTGTTCAATCTGTAAACCTCAAATGGCCCTTGATCCATACAAAACAAAGGCTGTGAACTTAGAGTAAGCTTTCACCTACATAGATACATACCTGATATGAACTTTCAGTACCTTGTTACAAGTTGCTATGAGGTTTTAGACTGCGAACTTAAGTGCACAAAGAACTTAGAGGTATTGTCAAGATAATACAAATAGTAGATTATGTCTACTAAGCATCAACAAAATAACAAATTGAAAAAAAATCATAATGAAACTACCTAAAAAAAGTGAGGTTATGTTCAAATTGCAACCAAGATTTCTATAACCAGATAAAATACAGACATATATACATAAGTTATAGATAAATCTTCCAGTAAATTAATGATTTATACTAGGATACCATTACCTTAATAACCAGAGAGCAAAACTGCAGTGTGGTTTTGATGATGCTGCATAAACAATATTATATGACTGTGACACACTAGCTGTAGTGTATAGCCAGGATGAACAACATACTTCAAAGAAGTCCAGTAAAAAGCATTGAGATATGACGAACAATTTTCACTTGGCAGCTGATTACTGAGATGGACACTTTTCTTGTATTCAGCATACAGATTGATCTCTACCAAAATCAACAGGCTTCTTCTCAAACCTAGACAAATATTTTAAAAGTACTCGCTATGTGGGGACCGTGACTAACTTGTCTCAAAACTCCATAAATTGTTGTATATTTTTCGAACTATGACTGATGGCATGTAGGAAATGCCTCAAGAAATAATTTAGGAGATGTTTGGCCACCTTAAGTGCATTGGTATTCTGACACGAAAAATTTTTCACAACATTGTTAGTAGTCAACCTGCATATGCTCTACTGTGCAGGGGATGCCTGCGCATAGCCAAGCATTCGTGATATCGACGGTTAAAATTTTTATTCATTGGTTGAGAAATTAATATATCAACACAGCATATTTATTAATGCCTTTAAAACACATTAAGTAATTTGTAAGCTCAAATCGTTCCCTCTAATAAATAGTATTCTATATTTTAAATGATGCTTTCCCTGTATGTTTGTAAATGCTCCATGAAGGTGGTGAACAATCTCCGCACATGGAAACTTCCCGTACATAGTAATGCACAGGCAGATAGGGAACCATTTTATAAAGTTAATTCGCATTGAGTTCGGTCATTGATAAAACTGTAACTAGGCAATAATTTATTTTCATAACGGCGCCTAGCTATTTTACCAACGTAACTATATATCCAAACCTGAAGTTTTTATTTGGCACTGAATCTCGACAATTGCAAAATACGACGGAAAATTCAACAACGGAAGCAAATATATAATACTGATGATTCTGTGATATCATTAGTTCCAATAGCAATGCTGTAAGTACAAAGAGTACACTTTTTTACACACAACTTGACCACTAGTGACCCCAAATGACCTTTAACCTCCACAAGGAACAATAGGCATCTTGAACTTAAGGTGTCACAACTACATACTCAATATGAGATTGTTCCAAGCTTCCCTTCTTGAGATATTGTGTTTACCAGGTATGCAAAATTTGACCACTAGTAACCCCAAATGACCGTTGACCTCCACGAAAAACAGTAGGCTTCTTGAGCTTACCGTTTCACAACTACAAACTAAATATGAGATTGGTCCAAGGTTACCTTCCTGAGATAACGTGTTTACAAGGTTTTCACAATTTGACCAAATATGACATTTGACATCCCAAATCAAACAATAGGCTTTTCCTACTCAATGTTGTACTCCTAAACACCAAATATGAGCCTGGTCCAAGCTGCTGTTCTTGAGATATCGTGTTTACCAGCAAGGGGTCACACAAACACATACTCACAGGCACGCTTACACACACTCATCCGCCATGACTTCAAAGGTTACGAACCAAACCAAAAACACTGGCATATTTCTTTGAAATAACAAATTGACTAATTACCTATGCAAATGAAAGGAACACAAGACAGACTTTTCATGTTAACCTTCTTAAAGGTCAAGGGACATGCAAAACTTAACAATTCTAATGTTAAGAAAAACCCAACTCCGTGTCCAATTTCCATCTCCAAAGGGGTAGAAATTGGTAACAAGTACTATTATGTAATAGTTTTTGTGACGTCACAGGGGAAGTGCAGAATAGGGCAAACATGTATTGTTCTGCACAGTGTATTGAGTATGGAGAAATCTGTAACTAGCGAAAATAATACCTTCCTCAACAGTCTGTTACAAGAAAGTTGAGATTGGGATTTAGGTGAAAAATCACAGATTGGTACATAAGACATCAAATGAAACATTGAATGACTTCTTTATTCAAAAATTCCATGCATTTTGATTCTATCAAGCAGCATAAACTCCACAAAAATCAGCTCCATTGCCTCGGTTAGGAAAAGTAGAAAACAAATGACATCATTTAATTTATCAAGTCCAAACTATGATATCGTCGTGGGAAACTACTAACTGCTACCACAAACAGTTGGTATACACGCACTAATACGCATACACAGCATAGCTAGCTCACACAATTGCGAAATGGCTGCTGGTTGCATTGACCATAAATTTAATAGGCTTTCGGATTCAGATAGCGATAACGAAGGTCGAGAAATGGATAGCATGTTTGACAATCATGGGGGAGTTTTACCGTACATGTTTGAACCGGAGACCAGCGAAGTGGAGGCCGGATCTGACAGCGATATCCAAATTGCTCTCCTTGACGGAACACAATAGTAACGCCAGGCCTAGCGTACTATATAGGCTAGTTGTGTGACTGGTTAGGCTTAGATCCGATATTGTTACCAAACTTCCCCTATTATCTTGGTTAGCACATTTTGCCTATGTAGTTTTGGCCACCGTGGTAGTTCCCCCATGACGTCTATCATCTTACGGGATGAGCTTGGTAATTAACTTAATTAAAACAGCAAAGAAAAACATGTGGAACTACAAATTTGGAGTATTGGGTGTTGATATCTCTTCTCAATCTGTGCAAGATGGAAGGGAATCTGCTACGTGTCTCTTGACCTTGAAGTTACTCTATTAAAATACATTCAAAATAAATATATAAGTAAAGTAACCCCTTCTACTAGTCTTATTCTTATATAATTATTATTGACTTTGATGTTACCAAATATATACACATGTTTCATTATTCATTTTGCTGATTACCAGTAGGACAATCAATTGTTGCCAATGTCCTTGTTAGCTAAGTGACAAGTCCAGCAAAACATAACACATTTGACTCTTGCACTTTGGCTACCTATATTCCCAGAACTGGATCAGCGTAGGCACAGTTGGACTCGATACCAAGGTTATAGTAGTTTCCTTTACCCTCTTTGTACCTACTGGTGACAATTCGAAACCAGCCAGATTCCGCCTGTGTTAAAAGATGAAAGAAAAGCTTACACTTAAGCTACATTACCAATAGGCCTAATTTTCCTTTAAAGTAAATATATTACTACTCAGAAAGCCTAATGTTTGGCTTTAGAAACTGTCAGCATAGTGTTAGTCTACATTAGGCCTATAAAGTTATTTGATATCAGAACGAGCGATTACTCAACCCCCAATTAATTCAAATTTTAAACAGCACTAAAAAAATTGTAAGAGTAACTGTAAAATTATTGATCATAACATTCGGTTTGCCAATGGCTACAACTAAAATTTGCAATTGGCATGGTGCACACAAAAACATTGTGCAAAATCTGCCAAATAGTGCAACTTGAAGTTTAGGAACATGCATCAGCCCAAGATTCAGTCAAGCATTGCAGTGAGCTGAATATAGAAGTGTTTGTCTGATTG
>JXUT01124726.1:0-43609 GCA_000934455.1 Apostichopus parvimensis
CCCCCCCCCCCCCCCCCCCCCTCCCCATTCCATGAAATCCTGAGATCCACTATCAGGTAATGAATTTAGACATTCAGTAAAGCTGATTTTTTGGGAAATATTATGAGAACCTCTCAAGCATTGGTTCTAGTGTATACATGTATTTATGGCTGACAAGCACATTACAGTAGGTCTATACATGTAATGTATTCAAATACTTACTACTTTTTTTTTTATGAGTTGTCGTTTCATAACTGTTGAAAGATACAAGTTTATTTGTGTGTTGTACTATTTAAACTGCAAATTTCCAATTGTTGACCAAATTATGTTAAAGTCTTTCTGTGTGACCTCCATACTTTATTGTGCTATTTAGTCATTTTATCTGGTAGTATATATGCGGTCTTCACAAACTTACTGTATATTTTTCAAGTGTTGGTGATACAGATTCAACCCTTGAAGCCAAGAAATACTGTCCTTGTGTAACCAGAAGTTTTGATTTAAGTATTATCATAAATTATTCTGCATATTCGGCGATGAGAGAATGCAACAAACAAGCCGGCTTGACAGCTGAATATGTAGTTATGCTACACTCTGAACCTTATAATCTTTAAATAAAATATAAACTCGAGGTAATGAACTTCGTTCCGGGAGGTACAGCATTGCATCCCACACTATACTCTTTTTGCTGTCAATTTTGCAAAACATACATGCAAGACATACGTTCAAAACATACATATAATGACAAGTTGTAACAATGTTACTGTACGCTTATTTGACTTTCTCTGAGGCAAATCGTTCAATAAATAAAGAGACCTTTGATCTGCAGTTCGTTCCAGCTGCTGTTTTATGCATAGCCGAGCCTCTCGTCAAGAATGTGGAAGGGTGTTTTCATCAATATTAACAGATGCTATATTAGGCATATTTATATAGTATGTACTGCATGTGGTAGTACAATATATAGTATCACGCTATATCAGGGACATTACCCTGACATTATAAAATGCTTTAAATTGTTTTCGCTTATCAATGCAAGATATATTCCACTGAGACTTTATTAGAGGTGAAAACACATTCTTGTGCAAGAACAAGTTTGACATGTAAGGGTTTGGTAATATTCAAAAACAGATGTTGAATTATGAAAGGAAATGCATGTATGTATTTATATCTATATGTAAGAGGAGGGATGGAGGGCGGGGGGGGGGGAGGGGGAATAGGATAGGAGCTGGGTCCTTTCACTAACAATGAATATAAAATTGCATAGAAAAATCGTGTGAATCATAGAAGCTGCTCTGTGTAGTTCTTTTGAGTTACTAGTGTTGAGGTGCATTTTTTAAAAAAATGTACAAAAACGTTAGTGATCACTGATGTATGAAAATAGATTGGTATGCGGTTAATCGTTCCTTTTGTAACGATATTTATCCAACTTAATAATAGCATGCATTGTGAAGCATTTAATCATGCATGCTTGTTGTACCAATGCTTTAAAGCAGAGCCCATACAAGCAGATCTGCAGGTTGGTTGTGCTTGATACGTTACTCCAGAGATAATAATAAGAATAATCAGCAGTCATTTTTACGACCCTTTAGCAACCACAAATGTGGGAAAAACCCGCAAGGGCTTAAGGATTACAACTAACACCTCTGGTGGCTTCCAGTTCAACGTTTTAACTCAAGTTTGGAATCATTTCAATCTAGAAAGTCATTTCAGATGGGTAAACCATAGATTGGTCTTGCATGAAAAAACCCACTTTACTATGACCCGGCAGGGAATCGAACCCATAGCTTCAAATGTCATTGCCTTTATCCACTCGTCCACAGCACCGGTATATATCTGTCGTTTTGACGTAGGTTAAACTGGTAGTTGGTATTTAAATTGAAGCCCTTTGATACCGAATAGATTCCAGAGGATGTGCTGGTGGTTCAAACTCCTGATTCTGTGATTACCAACAATGTTGATCTCCAGCCCTGCACTAAATCAACAGAGGGTGCTTTTATATCGTTCCTTACTAGTTCCCGGGAAAAATTGACGAGCTGCACTTCAGATGATAAAGTCTTTGATACTTAGAGGAATCTGGGTATACTTCACTGATCTTTACATATGAATACAAAAGACTATGGATATCAGGATAAGAAAATTTCCATTGAACGGGTTCAAAATATAAGGAATTTTGTGTCCTCAGCAAGTTTGACTAATTAATGAGTTTAAATCCAAATGAAATATACAAAGGTCTTATTCGGCCTGACAGACAAAATTTGTTAACAAGAAATGATAATATTGTTTATTGACGGACAAAATTTGGCAGTGTAATGTTCGTTGGCATTATTTTAGTCCAACTGTCGGTGAAAACAAGGGATCTACAAGACTGAAGAACCAGGTTGTTCCAGTTTGGATAGCAATTCCCTAGAAGACATTGTTCAATGACAGACTAAAATCCAAACTCCCAAGGTTTAGAACCCTGGATTATTTAAACAGTTTTTTTTGTATTTTCACCTCAAGTCGACTGTCACACTTTTATTTCTTTTTTTATTAAGCTTAAGTCGCTGAAGGAGCTAACAACCTAAAACAAACTTTTAGGAATACCAGATGTGCCAATTAAAGGATGGGGCCATTTTTGACATTCCAGGTTTGTAGCCATGCCAACAAGCTATAATATCTGCCAATTTTGACAACAGATGGGAGAGGAAACTGGGACTTGAAACAATTTGAAAACAAATGAGGGTTTACTGTTGCTAGATCCAAACCTGTGAAAGCCACATTCTGCAAATTTTTTCGCAAGTGTAAGATATTTTGTCTGCAACCCTGCATCTTGCGAGTTTTCACGAGTTGGGCAGTTCGCTGACACCTCGGTCGCACGCGCTTGAAGACCTCCACGTCAATCTTTTGTACTCGAACAGACAGGTCCAGATGTGCTTGTTTGTGTACGGCCTATTGTGATTTTCTACGCAGGTGTCATCCCAACATACGACAGGCGTACGTCAGGACTGACGAGAGACCGGTATTGTTCTTGCTTCGGTCCAGTGTGTACATAGCACAAAGAAGCAACATTCCTTGCAACGCAGCTCATCATAATATACAATGTAGATGGTGTGAAACAGCAAGAAGTCACAGTAACTAGTATAGAAATCATGTTGAATAGTACATTTAGCAGTCTGCAGCATTTTTACCATGCTGAGATTGCCTTGGAAAGTACATTAAAATCTAAATCTACAGCTGATATTGAAGTATGCTGTCTGAGGGTTAAGTTAATTACTACAGTTAACTGCAGTTATGCTTGATTCAACGTCCCAATGAAGAGGTCAGAATACTTCATATAGTTCTTTTCCCATTTTAAAAACCTGTAATTATCGTCAGTGAGTACCATCTTGCTTCAAGCCTTCTCATTCAGAAGTAGGGGGCAGGTTTGCCATTTTTGTGATTCCTTCAGACCACCACTTCATGTCCACCCGTCAGTCAGACATGACTCAGACCTGTTACCTATGCCAGCTCGTCAAGTACTGTAGGTGCCTGTTCAACATCACTGCAGACATAGAGAATATGCCATTGAATATCTGAACAAACACCGATTCCCCATCTCCCTATTTCAAAAACTCTATAATGCAGAACGCTTTGTTTATATTAATATCCTTCAATACTAATATAATATACACTACTGTGGATGTAATTAATGTTACATGGTTAACCGTCATATAATTATCATCTTCAGATGATATCAAAACATTTATGATTTCGACATGTGCTCTGTTGATGGACACACAAATGGATGAGTTTGCATAGAGTTGGATATATATATATATATTATCATGTGAGCAAGAATACCCATTAGTATAGTTGTTATTGCCAAGTAACATGTACAGTTAATATTGCTCAGCAGACTGGTGGTTAAATATTCCCATATTACAACCAAGTTATTTCTTATATAGAGGCATTGTTTAGGTTAAATATGTTGCTATTTTAGTCACAGAATACAGCTTCAGGTTTAGGTTCTTCCTCAACAATTAACAATCATCAAAGAAGGACAAACATAAAGTCACTGAAAGTTAAGTAAAAGGAAGAAAAGTTAATTATTAGATCGGGTCTGATAAATTGGATAAAAATTAAAATTGAACGTCTCATACTGCATTCAATATCTAAGTACTTGTAAATTGATGACAAGGGGATGTAAGTTCCATAACTTCTGGACATTTTCCTTGAACAGTTTTTGGGATGGGAATATGTTGTTTGTTATAGGCTCAAGTTTCCAGTGTGTTAAGAACAGATGTAAGAATATAATTGTTTCGTTCGTTCTTTCATTTCATTTATATGTTTTCCACACCCCCGTGTTACATATAATACAGCATGTAGTTATAAAATGAAATGCATACACAAACATGGTGTGAAGGAAGTTAACTAACAAATTCCTTGAGGTTGTGTCGAGAGCTTACTACCTGCAAAAAAAAACACAAACAGAAGAAAGAGCAATAGACAAATTAGTCAATTAAATTACAAGCACTGATTACAAGGACCCATCCATAAGCTGACCATACCCATGTCCCCCCCCAGTGGCGGAGGGTCCATACAGTCAGGGGGGCGGATGCCCCCCTGACGGACTCAAATGGACTGATGGCGCCCTTTTCAGCTTTTTACCACTTTTATTTATTCGCGATTATTGACTTTTTTATTGCGCTCTCATCTACCTATTGACATTTGTCACATTTTTTTGGCGATGACACCTATTTATTCTTTGTTTATCTGCAAATTAGCATGGCCCGGAAAGGGTCATTTCTGGCGGTCTAGGGAGTATCTTTATTCAAAAATTTTGGTACGCTCCGCGCCAACCCGTGGTGGCGCTCCGCCTAGATAGTGTCGGAAGCGCCCCTACAGACCATTCTCACCCCCCTTGACCAGTACCCCTAGCTCCGCCACTGTCCCCCCCTCCCTCTTAAGTTTACTTACACATCACTTACATATGTAGTAGGTTCTTGCAGTCACCTATTGTGTAATTACGCCACCAATGACATCACTATACAAGAGGAGAAGATTGTATTGTTCTTAGCTCAAAGGCATGCGCTTGTTTGCAATCTAACAGCTCAGTTCTATTCAAGTTACTAAGTGGTGTTACTTTGTTGCTATAGCAACAAGTGTCAGAATTGGGTGTTTTTTCCATTCCAAGAAATCTCTGTTTTAAAATATTTGTCAAAACAATCAAGCTATATAACCTGGCCTGGACCAGTACTTTCACAACCTGGTCAAAGCCTAATCTAATTTGCATATGTATACAACTCTTTTCTTGCTATTGTCATCAATGTTACATGTATGCTTAATAATTAGAAGCTAATTAACTACAGTAGTTAAGAGGGCAAGTGGGATTGTACAGTCGATCAAGGCACTTTGGGTAATATTTAATAATGAGATGCTGTAAAAAGAAAAGATAATTAAAAAGGAAAAATAAATTTGTTATTGCTAATGCAATTGTTGATATGGTGGTATAGACACAAAATTCACATTTCCTCTAATCTCATGTTCTGTGCTACATTATGCATATATGCACTCAGTTGCCTTGATAGCTCTTTGTTTCGAACATAATTTCAATCCAACTCAGCCTCAATGAAAACAGCTCAAGTTGATACAGTGATAGATTTTTGTGTTGGGGCTGGTTCGAGCCAGTTCCAGAAATTTGGATCCAGTGCATTGCTAATACGAAGTGCACACATTTGAGCCATGCATAAACTTTCAAGCAAGTTTGTTTTACAATCAACTTCAGCCACCTTTTAACAAAATTATATTTATAATTTCTTCTAGTGTTCTGAAACTTGTGGTAAAGGGGTGTTAACTGTGAAATTCCAACAATGAAAATACATATGAAATGCTGTGCCAACTGAGCATTAATTACATTGCTCAGTTACCTAGGACCCCCCGTCAACACCTCCCCCCCCCCTTCTGATAAAAACTCAGATTCATTATCCTGCAGTGTATTTTGTCAAATGACAGCCTGCCTTCTTGTAGATAGAAGCTTGATATACAATTGTGGAGTATTCAAAACATTTGATGGTGTACAGAGACTGTTTTGGCCTCTAAAGACAACCCTTTCAATACAACCCTGTTCAAAACAACTGTTAAAAAGTAGGAACGTTTTCTCTTTCTGAACTAAATACTTTTCTTAAAAGGTAAAGATAATATTTAACAAATTATATGTTTGTGGGTATCCTGATACTTCCAATATATAGTGAACTTAACAATGACAACAAACTTGGCAGTTTTTTTGTTGTTGCAAAATTCAAAATAATCACACTTTACACAGAAGTTTGTTCTGTTTGAAAGATAGACCATAAAAATATCCAAAGACAGACCCCCTTATTTATGAATGGCACTAACTGATCAACTCCTTATTTTCACATAATAAATTTATATAGTGAATAGTCTGCCAAGGATTGAGGTAAGGTAGGAGTGGCAATTGTGGGCTAGAAAGAATGTTAAACTTTGACAAGAAAAAAAGTGAGGGGGGGGGGGTGGGGGGAAGAAAGATAATATATTTGAGATTGTTCTGTCATTGTTTGTTTACTTTTATTGGTGTCATGTGTCTAGCATTACCTATGTTTACCTAAAACAGTAAACAAGTTTGCACCCCCACACTGCTATCTAGCAAAATCAAGCTAAGAATGTGAACTTCACCTAAAGAGGAAGATATCATGTGATACTAATCATAACATATTTTATGTGATTCATATCAGAGTTATGTGCTGCTTAAAATTGTTTTCCACCTGAGTCAATGTCAATTTAGACATCCCTGGAAGATCATCTTTGACATTCAACTTGTAAATCAAACCCAGGTGCCTCCAGCGGCTTTGTTATTTAAGTATAGTCCGTTGTCCGGAAAGTTTTACTTTTGACTTTATGAAAGGAGAATGATGGGATGGTACGGAGCATCCTGTTGAAACTTGCATCTAATTTCTACATCGTGTTTTCAAGAGAGCAATAGTTGAAATTGTCACATAATATCACCATAAGTGAACTTGAAGCTAGCAGGTTAATTGTGATAGTTGTACACTAATCTGAGCAAAATGCTCAAACTTTATGGAAGCTGTGGTTAAAAGGATTGTCTGGTGGCCCAAAGAAGTTACCTTAAAAAATAGTAAATAATTTTCCAAACATGTTGTCAAAGTATGAGAACGCTAATGTTGCGTTTGACAGAGAAACGATTTTTTAATCGTTAAGGATAGACATTTCAAATATGATTTGAACAGTACAGAACGTGACGTCAGCTATGCTATTGCAGATTGCGACATAACCCACCCTCCGCACAGTACCTATACGGTAATCACAACAAAAACAGCGTTTGTATACAGATACATTTCTTCCTTAATTTCCGGTGAAATTTCTTAAAAATTAGATATGTTTTCAAAAACTCCTTAAGCCGCCATGTACTAGATCGGTGGTTCCGTGGTCTTTGTGTAACACAAGGTAAATTTTAACAGCAGACTCTGAGTTGTCCAGGCTATACATCGCGCTATCCAGCTCCAACGCGAAAAATGTTCTCACGTAGGCTATACTCAAACGTTGATAATCGGACAGTTCTGCGAAGCCTAAGCTTCTCAGTGCTACATTCTGCTCTGACAACGATTCGATCAATTTCTTCAATAATTTCCGGTGAAATTTCTTATAAATTAGATATGATTTAAAAAACTCCTTAAGCCGCCATATATGTAGTAGATCGGTGGTTTCGTGGTCTTTGTGTAACACAAGATAAGTTTTAACAGCAGGCTCTTCGTTGTTTATACATCGCGCTATCCAGCTCCAGCGCGAAGAATGTTCGCGTGTATGGGCTACTCTAACGTTTACAATCGGACAGTTCTGCGATGACATCGATTCCGCCAAGTTTCATCTTTCGGTTTAACGAATACTTTTCAAGTTTCCTTTTACTGTTAATTTGATCCGTGAATTTTATTTCAGCGATTTCGAAGAACAGTTAATGAACTGTGGTTTGAGTGTGAGTGTACTATGTGCAACGCTATACAAGTACACCAACTGAGCATCGTAGTAGCCTATATACGTTCGCGAGTATGTACGTTATATATATGAGGCAATCCAATGTGCTTACACGTGAGTTTATTTGCTGCGAAATTGGGAGTGTTAACTTCAAGTCGCCTGTTTTGCCTATCTGCAAGCACTACGTCAATCACCATATTGAAGCGTTCGAGCAAACGGTACTTTTGGTGAGAAACTGGTGAATTTGAAAACCAGATTTCTACAAGAAGAAAACGTCGAATGGGGACAATTTTTACATGGTTAGAAAGAGAAAAATAATAACTACAAGGACAATGTATCAAAATCTTCCACCAGACAATTCCTTTAAGGCAGTGGACTTGTGATCTAAGGATTGCAGGTTCGAGTCCTGGCCAGATCATTGCGTTGTGTCCTTGGGCAAGGAACTTTATCTCCATTGCCTCTCTTCACCCAGGTGTATAAATGGGGACTTGCGAGGTAACTTGTTAATAATGTCGTGTGCATGGGTTTGCGGCTGCATCCTATGGGAAGTCCCAGGGCGACACATGAATATGGTGCACTGTAGTGCCCCAGGAGAGATTGATTAATTGTGCACACTTTGGTGTGTGGGTGTGATAAGTTAACAATGACCAGGGATTAAGTTGTAAAGTCTTGTGAGAGGGCCTTGGTCTTGAACAAGACTGTAAACCTTAAACTTTAACTTTTTGTTTTGGAGTTGGCCAGGGTTCCAACTTTTGTTGTATAGAGGATGTTGTCAATAACTCAATGACTATTCTGCATTGTTAATGGATCCCAATTTTGAAGATGAAAATGTTATATCTTAAAGAAAAACTTAACAACACAATAGTTAGGATACATCTATGACATCACACCTGTTTGCTTCAAGTTCACTTTTGGTGAAAATGACATGTCATCTGCAAAGTTAGTGACACGTAGAAATTGGATGCAAATTTATTCAGAATGCTTAGAATATGTTCCTATTTCATCAGCCAAATAATTGAAATAAATTTTATCCTGGACTATCCTCCAAATTTCAAAACATGTTTTTGTGGGTACAATATGTTTTTATTTTTTCCCTTTCTCCATGTATTTAAGTTGCATAATTTCATACAGTCCTACATTACATACTAAAAGTCTGCATGCAACAGTTTGCTAATATTGTTCATAATGCATTTTCTCAAGTTTCCCTGACATCTCTCAAGAGTATCTCGAGGGGTATTCTTTATAAAGTGTTTCACATAAGTGGAAAATATGACAGTTAAAAAAGTATTAATCCCTTGTGTACATTGCAGAACATGTCCATATATAGGGGCAAACAGGGGTTATGTACTTCAATATAATGTCCCTTTCAAGGGATGTGGACATTGAAGAATTACTATAATTTTGAATGGATAAAATGTTGGCAAGTATGGGAGGTGAGGAAAAAGGGGGAAAGATGGTTAAATTTAAGTCATAACATGGCATTATAGCAATGGGTTTGTACTTTGAGTATATACTTTATATACGAAGCACATTTGATTTAAGGTGAGAACACACCCTTCATACTTAAATGCTACCTTTAGGGAACTTGCTAGATCAGAGTTGATATGTCTTTTAGCGGCTTTTGCCGTGGCGGAGCGTCCATACAGTCAGGGGGGGCGGATGCCCCCCCTGACGGACTCAAATGGACTGCTGGCGCCCTTTTCAGCTTTTTACCACTTTTTACTTATTCGCGATTATTGACTTTTTTATTGCGCTCTCATCTACCTATTGACATTTGTCACATTTTGTTGGCGATGACACCTATTATTCTTCGTTTATCTGCTAATTAGCAAGGCCTGGAAAGGGTAATGTCCGGCGATCTAAGGAGTATCTTTACTCAAAAAATTTCTGTATGCTCCGCGCCAACCTGTGGTGGCGCTCCGCATAGATAATGTCGAAAGCGCCCCTACAGACCATTCTCGACCCCCCTGACCAATACCCCTAGCTCCGCCACTGGGCTTTTGGACCTTTAACTACTGTAAGTAACAGTAAATTCTGTGTGAACTTGATCTACTGGGAAGAAAATAAGGTTCAATTGGTGAAAAAAGAAATCTATTCTAATAGTAGATTGATCAATCAATGCCATCATATATTGAGAAGTACTCGATTAGTTTGGTAAAAAAAAAGAAACCTTTTTTTTACATTTTTAACTTTTTTTAAATTCATAACAAGTTGCATCATCTTTTGTTTGATTTAAAACTCCTGGATATCAGTTTTAATTTTATACTTCAAATGCCTCAATACAACATGGTCTTTGTACACAACCTTTAGTATGCTATGTACAGTAGATGTAAAAATATTTCAAATAGATAAGGCACATACCAATCAAGTTAGACATTTCTATACAGCTCTGTTCTTATTATTCCATATTCTGAAGATAAGCAAAAACAACAAATGCAAACAAACAAACAATGCCTGTAATGTGGATTTTGGAACGACCACTATCTATTTCAAACGGTTCCTTTTTATGAGTTCAAATTACCAGAAAATGAATGATGAGTCTGCAAATAAACCCGCCATTGTGAATTGAGTGTCTCATGACTTCATTTATTAGGCAATGCAGTCAGCTATTTATCTGTTTAACGATAGTCTATTTGTTCACCCAGTCGGTTGTTTACGAACAAAGTAAAATACTGAAATAAATATCAGAGGGAATGCACGTCATACAATCCCCTTTTCTTGTCGAGTCGAACACGAATTGCTGAAAGTGCCAAGACCGTAAAACCGTATGACGTCATCAGTATGTATGAGCGCGCTTAATTAGCCAACCGTTTTCACCTATTCATAGACTACATGTGTACTGTAGAGTAGCTTGTAAAGACCGTTGGCCTTTTTTGAACCAGGTCAAAAGTCCAAATAAAGACTGTGCAGATCCATGACAAGGAAGTGATGGGAGTGGGAATCGGTAGTTAATATACTCTTACAATTCTGCTTTGGAATTTAAATATTACTATGTCCAACATGGGATTAGTTTTGTCCTAACTCAGGTCCTTAGAGAGCTATACTTAATTTGAATGCTGATGGCACTCATCTGCATTTCTACAGAATGCGCTGTCATATTTGCATGGTCTGTACTGCTTATGACGATCGAGCTCCAATTGAACTACTGTAAAATGATCTTGTAAAAGTGCTCACAAGCTCTGTGAACGTACCTGATGAACTTAGGTCATGGCGCTGTGGCAGATTGACTTAGTAATGTATTTAATATCTCATGAGAGCCTCCTTATGATCTGCAGTCATAGACTACAGCTTTTCCAGTTTTGCAGAACTAATAGGACTGATTTGACAGTGCCCTCTGTTAACTTTGGGTAGTGGCTAGAGAACCCTGTCGGCTAGGTTTAGATCATAGCTTGCTGCTGTCTAACAAAGTATTATTGTTTTTTTGTTTTTTTTAAAAATAAAAATGCACCAAATCAATGGTGATAGCTTACACTGCAGTGCTCAGTATAGTAGGCCAAGATACTGCTCAGTTTTAAGAGTGATGTAGTGTGCTTTCTTGTATATCGTCAGGTAAATAAAAATATTGTTTTGCTGCCCAGAAAGTTGCATGCAATAGAAACACCAGTTGGTGGTACCCATTAGGAAAGCATTGTAATAATACATATTACTAATTATAACGAGAAATTGAAAGAATAAATCTTTAAATTTTTCTTTTTCATTATTGACTTATTCTAACTGAAAACAAAGAGTCCTACTTAAGATGAAGAACGACATGTTGATAAAACTTTTTCTTTCCCTCTTTGTCAACTGCAGGGTAAACACACATCACAAATGCCTGCCAATAAACATGGTGAAATTTACAGCACCTCCACAGTATCCCAGAATTGAAAGCTTTTGTGAAATTTATTACAATACCTACAATTTTTTTAAATTTTTATGTATAGATTTACAACTGTCTACGTTGATTAATAAATACTGCACATGTATGTGTCTACTATGCTATATATACTGTACGCATATCATTCATCATCACTGGGCTGATTTGTATTGTGATAGATAATGAGTCACTCATACGTTACACTTTGCAGCTTCGTTAATGACACTCCACCCAGAGTGAGAGAGAGAGAGCTGTAGAGCTGATATATATAGCAACAGGTTTACTAATGAGTGATAGTCAATTTCACTTGAATTCATATAAAGTCAGTGCATGAGACTGTATTAATGCTTCACCATTGTACAGTAGCTCTACCCGTTCACCATGCAGTCCTTTCAGCCGTAAAATTAACTCTGTAATTTAACGAGCATCAAGATTGATTAATAAAGACTCGTCTCACAAATAGACATGCCTTTAAGATGATTCGTATACAATTCTCTTTTTGTTTATCCTAGGAAATATATCCATTTTCTGTCTTGTTTAGATTGAAAATTATTTTTAACTATTAAAGCAGCTTTTATCTTGATTTGTGGTAAATATTTTTTTGCCTTGAATATTACTTTGATAGTAATTAACTTATTGATAATTTGGATAATTATTATTCATCAGTTAATTTTAAATGGTCATTTTTTTTCAGGAAATAAAAAGAGATTTATAGAAATTATAACCTGGATTGATAAGAGTCGTTTTTTAATGCTGAAAGTCATGCTTTAAGGAAGCTGATCTTCTGGTGTTTTAAAAAAAATTCAATTTCATTATCATTTGTAGAGTAACTCTGTATCTAGTATACTTGATAGTTCTAAAATTACATGTGAATAAGACATCGATGGTAACTATGTACAGCAAAGGATTTGGTGGTTGGGGAGAGTGGGGGGAGTGGGGGGGGTGGATGAAGGTTCAGCCTGCACTTAATACAACTGCCAACAACTTAATTAAAAATAATGTACAGTAACTTTCTCGTTGTGAAATGTATAAAGTTGTAGCTCTTCATATTTCAGGTGAAGGGAGAACTTTTTGCTACCTTAAAACCTTTCTTTTAATTCCACATAATAATAAACTTGAATCAACTCCTGTAGGCAGTTGTTGTAATTTGGATTACATATGCCATTGTGCACATAGCAGGGGGGGGGATAGAGAAGCAATTGGGAATCTTAATATTCATATTTTTCTTCCTTTGATATCATGCCACGTAGATAAAGATGAATGCAAAAAAACACATGATCTAAGTGCTGTAAATTATTACTGGCGCTGGATAACTAAAGGAATTACGGGTCAGAGATTTTTAACTCTTGCATCAACATGAGTCTTGGACAAGTTTCAGACCAAATCACTTTATTCCTCAAGGTCTGTTTCATCTAGCTTCCTCTAAGAGGAAGCATAAACAATGACTACCCTTGAAATTTCTTCAGATTCAAAGTCTCCTTCTAGTTTTAATTTACTGAAACTGAAAAACTGTTTGAGATCCATTTTCCTGAGATTGCATGGGAATGTTGAAGCATGGAGCTATAAACCAGGTTTATAGCTGCATGGTTGAAGTGAGTCACTTGTGTATGCTGTTATTTTTTCTTTCTTTCTCATAGCTGACACACCCATGGAAACTTAGTATATAAAAGTCATTTGCTATAGTGGTTTTAAAATCAATACAAGGTCCAGCTTGCCTGATCCAATTTATAATTTGCAACATGCATTGTGAGATGCAGAGGGAAAATTTTAATTTCGATGAATATAGTCCTTGCGCACACACATGTGTGATACACATATATGCTTATAGTTATATATGTAGGCAGATGTATACATTGAAAAATATGTGGGGTTGATTATAGATTACTGCAGACAATGGCCATTATACATTTATGAGACATATGGAGGTGAAATTCCTAATTTAGTATATAATATGTTTGAAGAGGAAATACTTAATTTGTAATTGTGCAGACCTAGGTGTACTTGGGGAAGTCTGGGGAATGATTACTGCAGGCAGATTTAGTGGAAGGCCTAAAAAAGATGAGAAATAATGGAACTGAAAGAAGTAATGATATAACATTCATGTTTAAGTAGGAAATAAGGTTACAATTTATAAATTTTTATATTTTTTCTTTATATCTATGAAAGAAATGCTTGAGTAGATTTATAGGAAGTTGTTATTTTTAAAAATTTAAATTTTTTAAATTTATGGCTTTAAACTCTGCTAGGGAATGTCATTAAATTTGTAACTTATGAACATCATGCAAGATTATAGTGAAGTAGATGGGGGAAAAAAGGGAAGATTTTTTTTTTTAAACCAGAACTGAAAATAGACCCCCTTTAAACATTCAAGACTCATCAGTTAATGTGGCTGGACTACTTAGTCTAACATTAGTCTTAGTCCTCACATACAACCCTCAAAACTCAATGGGAAAACATATGACTTTATGAACTCCGAGAACATGTTTAAATTACATGCTATCTGATGGTTGAGTTATCAGAATTTATTAAAACAATTATGGATCAATGTGTCTTACATTTAAGACTATCATTACTGTAGAGCCACCATCATCATTTATTGGACCTTCTAAGAGCATTCCAGAAATTTGGCATATTTCAAAGCTGAATGTCTTTAAAACCTAAAATATTCAGTTGTATTATAAAGAAAATATTAATAGCACTTATGCAAATGACATCATGAGATTAAACTTCTAGGTTAAAGAGATTACAAATTTTGACACCTGATCAAATTTTAGCCCTTCTTTTATTTACTGAAACTGAAAGTTTATTATTCATGTTATACACACCCTTCATTCACTAAGTTGATCTGATATTAATGGATATTCGAGTGCAGTAATAACAGTTATGCATTCGATCTGCACAGCGAGTATGAAAAAGTAAATAGTGCCCTCTATATATGGTTTTTTGCATTTCAGGTGGGGTGGGGTGGCGAGGGGGGGGGGGAGAAGAAGTTGTGAAATGTTTATTAACTTTTGTTGGAAACAACAGGCAGCTTTATTTGCAGCTTAATATTTCCAAGCTTGAAAGAAGAGAATGGAACAGACAATTAGGATATTTTTAGGAACTTCCCTAACTGGGCACTAATTACTATACAATGACATGCTCTTAAAAGGTGTTTCCCTCTTTTCCGGTAGGTTTGGTATTTGATCCTGTCCCTACAGTACATCCCTCTTTCAATTCATTTATCCATTCATTTATTCATTCGGAGCCATTTCCACTATTGTTGGTTGTAAAATAAGTTTACACAAAACTTTATGAATGATTATTCTACCATGTGTATCCTCATTACCTCTCTTGTATTTGCCATTTTGCACCATAATTCCCAATGCTAGTCTATATACCATTTGGAAACAGTTCACAGATACACCCTATGGATGTTGTCTTGAAGGACCCTTTCCCTCTCTCTCTCTCTCTATATATATATATATATATCTATATACATGTATTTGAATTGAAGGAGCTCATTTTTCAGCCGTCTTATTAGGGTGATAACTTAGAGACCTTTCCTCACCTTTCATGACTGTAGGGGGTAGTGTCATACCTAGTATACCCTCTGATAAATATATGATGAGTAAGCTATGTAACCTGATACAGCTGTTATAGTCATGTATCATAACGTAAACATCTTATTTTATACCAGACATATAAATCTCTCTTCCTTCCAGCACTCACACCAGGAGGCTGTTCATATCAGTTTTCTATATACGGAGCAGGTATATCTGAGGTAACCGATTCGATAATGACTTTGTAACCAAATGTCACACGTTTCCTTTAGTCTTGTTGATGTTCAACATCAAAGTCTCTGTTATATATAGCAGCGTTCACTTGCTTCAAGACTTTTTTATCTACGTTATTTTCTCTCTCCATCAATCTAAAGGTTGAAAACGGAGGAATAGCTCACCTAGGCGGTTTGGAGCAGGATGACACCCTCTTGAGCATCAACGAAGAGGAGTGCCTGTCACATGCACTAGCCGTCTCCCTGATTCAGAGCGGGGGAGATAAAATTACCCTCATCGTTCAAAGGTAAGGTTTAAAAACTTTTTGATCAGTGTCAGGAGAAATTGCAAGCAACTTGAATTATCGCAACTGAATCGAAAACTCACTGATAAAATGTGAAACGTCTCCTATTTAGAGGTGTGGCACGAACAGAGAAGTTAAAATAACATCAGCGGCTTTATTTCAATGAAACTTAAGGCAAAATTTACTAGCATCTCTGCACAGCAATCTAAATTCTGCAACAAAAATCCTTAGCGAAGACTTCTGTCTGTTGGTAAAGTCTTTGTCTTTGTTCGGAACTGTTCATACTGTCAGTAGGTGTGCTTTGAACCATGATATGGTAGTATAGAGTGGTTAAGCATTAGAAAATTGTCCCAACTACAGAAGCTGTACTATTTAGATTGTACTATTCATGTCCAGCTACCTAGCACTCATACTGACGGTATGAGCAGTATGAATATCATGTTTCTAGCAGAGAAAGGTTCAGAACTGTTCATACTGTCAGTAGGTGTGCTTTGAACCATGGTATATGGTAAGACAGTATAGAGTGGTTTAGCATTAGAAAATTGTCCCAACTACAGAAGCTGTACTATTTAGACTGTACTATTCATGTCCAGCTACCTAGCACTCATACTGACAGTATGAGCAGTATGAATATCATGTTTCTAGCAGAGAAAGGTTCGGAACTGTTCATACTGTCAGTAGGTGTGCTTTGAACCATGATATAGTAAGACAGTATAGAGTGGTTAAGCATTGGAAATTTGTCCCAACTACAGAAGCTGTACTATTTCTGTCCCAATTAAATGCAGTGTGAGCTAAACCTAGACCTATGGTATAGATGTGTTATTTTTATTGTATTGTCCATGTAATGAATGATTTTGCTTCAATATTTTAGTCTCCACCACATTATGAACCACCATATATTATAGTGCTGAAATTGTCACCTTTTGCAACAGCATATCCACACGAAAATTCATTGTTGTATAAATAACTTGGGGGGGAAGGTCTGTCTGGGATTTTATACAAAATCTACAAGGCTATTCATGCAACTAACTGGAAATGAAGCCGTTTCTAATAAGAGACTTAAACTGATTCTTTAATTTGAACAGCAACAGGCTTTTGTGAACCTGCTGTGATGACATTATAGTGAGACAAACCATCAATTTTTAGCTGTTATATTGGTAATCTTGTTAATTGCTAATATTAACAGTCTGCTTTTCCATTATGAATACAAAGATTATTATTATGAAAAGATGTATGTATGTATGTATGTATGTATTGTATGTATTTTAGATCCTCCTGCAAGCAGGAACTCGCGAAGAAGCCGTCATTGGCTTATCAAAGCCGCAAGCTGACCGAAGTCGCTCTCTTAGATTCATATTTTAATATCCATGATTATGAATTGTCAACAACTCTGTAACTGGACGACATACATTAATCTTGGAGTGATCGAACTCGGGACCTTATGATTGAAAGGCACCGTTAACCACTGAGCTAACACTCCCTAGATTTTAAGCAAATGAATACCAACAACTGATTGGGTAATTGTCACAACAACAAAACAAGAATCCCAAAGAAACATTTAGCTAGAAGGAATTTCTGACCATCGACCCCAAATGGCAGTTTAATTTTCTGTTGCTGCAATGACTTACGGCCCTGAAGTCTCTGGTTTCAATCCCATTCTAGACAAAAATTTGCTCTTTTCAAATCAAGAAGAAGATTGATTCCCAAGCCTGCTCTACATTGTCCTTTAGTGACTCCCAAAGGACATCAGGAGTACAATGGTAAGACATACCATGTTTTACATGAGTAACAATAGAACAACAATAGGACAACAATGGGACAACAATAGGGACCACAGCTGCTGTTGGTTAAATATCCCCCATACAACAGACTCTCCCAATACGCCATCACAATAAACCTTGACAATAAAGTGTGTTATATACTGTGGGCACTTGTCTAAAGGAGTTTAAAATCCAACCAAGTAGAATTAAGCTACTTAGGCTAGATCTTGGTTTAAGACGAAGCCTGCACCACTCTCCATCTGTGTTTTTCCTCTCACCGCCCCTTGTTATAGTATAAGTGGACACTCTCATTGACCTTTACCTGGGTGCACCTGAGGGCCCTGTATGTTGATCTGATTATAGGACAATGCAAACAGTTACTCTACTGTAGGTGCGATGTCAAAAAAAAATTTTATATTAATCTTATCTTTAGATATCATTGCTTGGTTAATTATCAGTAAAATTGATGGGTTCGGGGAATGAACAAAGTGCGAAAAGAATAATCCGTAGTCTCCTTGTTTTTAAATTTCCATCATTACAGTTAATCAATTACTGACATGAACAAAATTTCCTGTTTGTAATTACAGACTTACAAAAAATCTCATTAAGTAAAGAATTAGTTGACTCGTTAGCAGCCTTCATGCCAATAATGTTGCAACTTGCATTTCAGATGCAAAGGAGGCAAAGTTAATCATATTTAAGCACACATTATTTTCAAATTTATCATTGTCATCAAACCTTTCACAAATGTTTATAGCTGAGCTGCAAAAGAATCGCAGCAAGTGTTTTGATTGCAAAATCATAGTATGTTGCAGCTCAAGTTCATGTTGAATTGTGTGTTGTTGTCCATATAGGGTTGATATCTTTCAAATGTTGTTGAATATATTATATACTTCACAGGTAGGTTCATTAGGGCATGAACATTATGGAAACATTCACACTTTAAGTGCCCATTCGAAAGTGTTTGCCCATTCGAATTCTTGGCAATTTAAAACCTAGACGCTAAAGAAATGTCAAGATTTCAAAATTTGCTGTCCTTTTTCTCAAGTCCTAGAAGGAGTCAATGCACATTAATTGTACTGTAAGTCATTACTGGAACACAACTGATTCAAACACAACTACAAAGTCAAACCAGCAATTGTTTAAGTTCATATCATCGTTGATAAAGAGATTCTGATCGGTTTGAACTTCAGGCTCTTATCTATCTTGGCTTATGTACATTGTATCTGTCTAGCCATATAAAAAGTTAGAATTAGCTAGTTGGGTTTATACTCTTTAGTACTTATTTTATACATTCATACTCAGTTAGTCAGTTATATCCACCGGGTACTCAGTATAAGATCACACTATATTGTGAACACAGTAATTCGGATCATCCCACTCAGAACCGCGACTCGTCACACCTGAGTGGAGTAACAATTCCGCTCATCCGGGGTCGCGCGACTCATGATTTTTTGTCAAGAGTTTTTTCACTTCATCTTCACCTGCAAGATTATAAGCCAAAAGGCCGCTGTATTCCTACCACAACTGTTCATAAATCAAGCCAATTGTTTATGCCTTCCAAAATCATAGTTTGACAAAGAGTGAGATCAGTCATTTGTTACTTTGCGGTATGATATCCCCAACTCCCCCCCCCCACCCCACCCTACTCGCATTCTCCAATGTAAACAAGGCTGCAAGATGCATGATAATCAAGTAGTGTAAATTACAATAACAGTTTAAGCTTATTATATAAACCAAGTTATTGGGCTGATTTCCATAGACCAGAATTTCCAACCATTGCATAATAACCAATCCTATGTATCTTTTGGTATATATAGTCATGCATCATCGAAGCTCACGATCTTACTTGCCTGGATGACAGGACCATTCAGGTTTAATCCCTGTAACCTTGACATACCTTATCTCTTAAGTTTGTTATAATCCTCACAGTCTCACACATTCTAATCCCAATTAATGGCTTTGTGCTGCAAGGGTAAAGATGGGGTCACACACTGTGATCGCTCTCCAAAAACATAAATGCAAACAACTTAGTAGTTAACTTGTCAAGAGAAAAAATAGTTTTGGTCAGAAATCTTAATTTGGGGTCGCCCTTGTATATTTATGGTCTGAAATTCAATCGTATACTGTACATTTTATATAGATAATCTTGACCACATATTTGCTGATTTTGTGTTTTTCAGAATTACCACAGATGGAAGGGCTTGATATCAAAATGTTTCATATTGTCTTGTACTCAGTTCACCATGACCTTCCTAAAGGCATGTTTGAGGAGTGAAAGTTAGATGTTTATAAATTTCCACTAATTAAGTTGTTGACATTTTTGTGGTCTGGTTAAATTGGTAAATGAAGGTCCACTCATGATATGACACTTTGCAAGCATTTCAGAGCAAGGCAAAGTGTTGTAATTTCGAGAGAGAGAGAGAGAGAGAGAAAGAGGGAGAAAGATGAAATGTAAAAAAGGAGAGAGAAGAGGATATACTGTTATGGTGTAATTTATGACTTATAAGTCATAAAATTTTATGTTACATAATGAATGGAATTACAATGTTGGAGATGGTAGTTCTTTTCTTCAAATTGTGGTAATAAAATAATCATTCTAACATTTGGAGGGAGAATTGTAGCAAGAGCAGGTTCGTGGGAGTGTACTTCATATTAAGATAGTAAGTCACAGTATGATGATCCACATAGGACCGTTACAGTGAAACAGAGCCTTAGATCTGCAGGTTTGTTAATACTCACTTGGGGAAATAATTACTGTCTATATTACTTTGACTAATTACAATCTTTTTTGGAGTGATTGTCTGAAACTAGTCTGACATAAGGCTTAAATTACCAAATCTAAAAAGGTCCTTAAAGTTTTTTTTTACAAAACTAGAATTTTCCCCTTCATGTTTTCCCATCCTTGATCTGCAGTCAATGCAAACAAGTGGATAAATAATTTTTCAGCTTGATAAACACACCTTGTTTGCATACAGTTCAAAGTCACCATGTTTTTTTGTGGTTTTCGAGGAATTACTATGTTTTCCAAACACCTCTTGTTTTGAGCACCCTTGTGGTTTTTGGTTAACTATTGTTTTTGAGGCCTGAGCAACAGCATCATTGTTGTTTCACTTTTCTCCATGTCACCCGATTTAGTGACAATAAATGCTTAAAGTCAATTGTTTTTATACACAGAGACTTGGTGACCAAAGGTAAATGTGGTTCCATTGTTTCATACCAGTCACTGTGATAGTGCAGTCAGCGTCCACTATGTGATCCGATTCTTGATTGGGCCTGAAACTAAAATAGATGTATAGATATAAGTCGGTTTGAGAAAGTTCAAATTGGATTGCAATTGTAATGAATCATACATGCATATAAACCACAAGTAACGTACATGATGTACAGCAGCCGAATTAGCCACAACCATTGTTACATGTCTTCTTGCAGCAGGATACGTGCCTCCTGTTACAGTCTGAACGAGTTGAACCTCCTTGACTCATTTGGATGTAGCTGGTAGACATGCCACATACCATGCAAAGGTGTGCTTGCAGCTGTACAGCTATACACAAGAGGATGTGTAACAAAATCAGTATGTCTTAAGTACAAACAGGTACAAACTAAACCTAACCCCCCCAAAAAATAAAGGTGGGGGTGGGGGTGGGAGAGGGGGGTGTGAGGACGGAGAAAGGCAAGCTTACAGGGTGTAAAGTAATAACGTCTATATATGTGATTGTTTTTACTTGCCAGATTTAGGTATTGATTGAAGAGGATTGGTCTGTGGGCAGAGGGGGGAGTGGGAGGGGAGGGGGGGGTTAAGTGTAAATCAGTGGCAACTCCTTGGGTAATTGCAATTATGTCTAGAGGATTGTTTTCTACTTGGGCTGAGGAAGAAATTAAGTTCATATTGAATAGTCACCAATGGAAGTTAAAGAATAAAGTGATCGGATTATAAATGATCTTTTTTTCATAAAAGAAGGTTTAGTATAAATATATATATATCCATTATGCAATCTCAAAGTTCTAAATAGTAGGTTCTGCTTGAGGCCGCTTCTGATAGAGGTAGGTGATTAATTTGCTAATATTAGTTACCTTTATCGATGATATATGTTCTTGATACTCTGCATGTGATTATTATTGCTGAAACCATGCACTACGTACTGGAGAAAAATACAACCAGTAAAGTACCATGATGCAACGCAGCAGGTTAGCCGTTGCCTAAATATCTTTAGATCCTCGACTTGCTTTCTTCCAAATTCATATTACTTTTGTCAGTTATCAGGTTATGGGCAAGATAAGAGGCTGTTTACACCCTGGACCAGGTGATTTCCAGTCGCTTTTCAAAACATGCCTGGTCATTTAAGACCTTGCCTAGGGGGTCAGGTCAGTCCCAAGGGTGGTGTTCATTTGATAATAGGAGGGAACTCAGCTGCCATAAGATACCCTGTCTTGCCAGTAAACCATGCAACAAGCTCTTTCTCTAAGGGGGAAGTAGTTAAAATATTCAGACATAATAAACATGTCAGTATGATGTTGAGAGTAGCCAATTTGACAGAGAAAACAAGACAAGTATATATGTATTTTGAGGAAAGTAAAAATTCCAATTGGGGTCAAGCAAAGGACAAATTATTTCCTCTTTCTGTGATAATTGATTTGTGACTTTTGAATCTGTAGGAGATTTTTACCTTTTTACTTATTCTAAATTAATGGAGTTTTCTTGTTAGTTTTTTTGTGATAAAATGAAGTTTTTTTTCTCTCCAGCTGAAGAGGTTTTACCTTGCTAAATGATGGATGACCTCTTGACCTGCTGTGTAAAATCAGATTAGAAAAAAAAAATGAAAAGAAGAAAAAGTCATACACACTCACACCCACACACATGTCATATATATTCAAAGTCATAACTGATTTTTGTAAGGTGAAAGGAAACCCAACCCCAACCATCGTTATTGGTGAATATGAATCGAGATTCACATGAAAAACTTCCCTAAACAGCTAATCTACTGTCTCATTCCATTTGGGAGATACACAGTATGACAGATTCAATGTTACATCACACACAAGGCTGAAGACTTGATCTAGTTTTAGTAGTCATGACATCATTGAGTGTCATGCGCTTCAACTTTTCATTTTCTTGATTTATTTATTTCAATACATTTTCGAACTGTAGAAGAGCTTTGCAAATGCTGAATCTATAACATTGAAGCTCTTAACAATACATATGAATGGCATTATGTTCAAGGCCATTGCAAATATGAAAAGAAGAACAAAGAGACAGTAAAAGGTTCTGATCCTGGTGGTACTATGATGTCACAGATTTACACAATAAGAGCTCCCGGATATGACTTTTTAACTAGGATATACTCACACATTTTTGGGAATTTTGGAACAAGACTTTTCTTAGTTGGTTAGGAAATTTGTTGTTCTTCACAAAGATCTCTGTCATAGAAGCCAAAGATAGTGGTTGGGTTTGTCTCCTGCTTTGAAGAGTGAGTCTATTCTGCAACAATCCTGCTTTCAAAGAGTGAGTCTTCTCTGCAACAATCCTGCTGTAAGGAGTGAGTCTATTCTGCAACAATCCTGCTTTAAAGAGAGAGTCCATTATGCAACAATCCTGCTTTATAGAGTGAGTCTTCTCTGTAACAATCTGCTTTGAGGAAGGAGTCTATTATGCAACATTCCTGCTCTACAGAGTGAGTCTATTTTGCAACAATCCTGCTTTAAAGATAAGTCCATTCTGCAACAATCCTGCTTTAAAGAGTGAGTCTATTCTGCAACACTCCTACTTTAAAGAGTGAGTCTTCTCTGCAACAATCCTGCTTTGAGGAGCGTGTCTATTATGTAACATTCCTGCTCTACAGAGTGAGTCTACTCTGCAACAATCCTGCTTTGAAGAGTGAGTCTATTCTGCAACAATCTTGCTTTAAGGAGTGAGTCTATTTTGCAATGATTCTGCCTTAATGAGTGAGTCTATTCTGCAACGATCCTGCTTTAAAGAATTGGTCTATTCTGCAACAATCCTGCTTTAAGGAGTGAGTCTTCTCTGCAACAATACTGCTTTAAGGAGCTAATCTATTCTGCAACATCCTTGCTCTACAGAGTGAGTCTATTCTGCGACAATCCTGCTTTGAATCGTCTCTTATTATGCTGTCATCCTTCACTGCATAGCCATCAGTATCTGGAAAGGAGATGTAAACTGATTAATAATGGCCAGTGTCTCCTCAAATAACACCCCAGGTGGTATTTGAGGCAAATGTTGGTGAATATCATAATATCCTGTAACAATGTGCCCGATTCTTCAACATCTCATTCTAGGACTTCAAACCCCTTTTACATGCTTGGTCAGTGTTGATCTACTTCATCATGCTCTTTTGTTGTGACAATTTCTTTCTACGCTGAGTCGTGATATTTCTAATATTCTAAGTGAAATCTATCAATTCTTATAGTCTGATTAAATGCTCATTTCACAATTAACACAATACTCTTAACTGTACAGCCTAAATAATTCTTTAAAACTATTCAGGAGCCAAAATACATTCACATTATCATGAGTAAGTATACAGCTGTTATCAAATTTTGACATATTTTGCAAACTATGAGCATTTGCCAGGAACTCTCTTGTACACATGTCCCCATTCACATAAACACACAGCTGATACTTGCATTCTTGAGATCTACTTTTGTGGCTTAATGCAAGTCGTTTCCTGATAATTATGGCTGATGAAGTTGAGCTGTCTTCCAAGCTTCCTAGAGGGCTAATGTGATGATAAAATTCATTCTTTTGTATCAAATTCGACTCATGCATGATTGAGTAGACACCACCTTTAAATTTGTTCAATTGTTATGAATTGGTAGTTTGAGTAAGAAATGCTTGTAACTTTTAATTATTTCTTACATGCCATTTGTCACTTAACATCATTGGTGATGTCATCACTCATGATAGGTACCTCCCTGTGTGGTCCTACACTACTGGGCAGAACTCCTGAATGTTTGTTCCCACATGAACCTCAAATCAGAGACAAATAACCCACCTGCCAGGAACATAAATTTTATGTGACTCCTCCATTTTTTTTGGTGTTTTTCTTTTTTCTTGTCATACTACTGGGACATGTCCAGACAAGTTTGAAGCTTTCTCTCCCAAACAGTGGTTTTGAATGATCTTCCCTAATTGTTGTTGACAGGTTTAACTGGTGGGGATAGAAACCAGTGTGTTTACCTTTTTCCAGCAAAAAATCTATCAAATTCCAGAAAATATGATTTATTATTTTCCCCTAACCTTATGTAGATGTCATTGGTGTCTGTTTGTGCCTAAGAAAGTCAGGTGACATATATACCCATAGGATACTTGGTTTACAAACAGTTAGACCACATAAGTATACAAACATTCACCCATGTCCATCACAGGTGATTCAAAATTAATATCCCACAGTCTAGACAGTCATTTAAACTACAACTTTAGATGTGTTACCAACCTGCAAGAATGTCTTCTTTCGGCCCTTCTGCACCCCCCCTTCCCCCCATATCACCCTGAAATTTATGAGCAAACATTGGTGTTTTTTCAATTCCCCCCCTCCCCCCCTTTCCAGTATTACTATTGATTGCAGTCAGGTATGTAGTGAGCTATAGTAACCTCTGATGTCATGGAGCTCTTCCTTCTTTCAATACATATATTATGAAACGTTTATCAGAACTTTGTAACACTAGTTACTGCACCTTCTCAGTTTATGTGAAGGAAGCCTGACATCCTCTGGAGCCTCAGAGGATAGTGTAGAAACACCTTTAACAATAGATCTGTGTTCCTCCTTGTACAGGTGATGTTGCTTTGCTGGGACTTTCTTTTGTCCTTTTAAATACAAAGGTCAATACTTACATTTCAAAACTTCTTTGAGAGACTGTGGTCTTTTAAAGTGATGTATCACAGAAATAAGGTCATTTTCAGGTTTTAGAGAGGTTAATTGTCAGTGATGTAGGCAGTTTAGAAGCAAATAATGTTATTATTATTATTTGTTATATCACATAGTATAACAAGGTGAACAGGACAATATAACTGCAAATAAGTAAAAAAAAATTGAAAGAAAGTAAACTAAGAAACCCTTTTGGGCTTAATCGAATAGAGTACTCCCATCAGAGAAAATAGATAACCTTAACACCTATGAAAGAACTACCCCCCCAAATAAATAGATAACCTTAACATATAAGACCTATAACACTACCCCCCAATGTTAGAACTAAAATGAGAACCATGTATCCAGAGAGAAGGACAGAGGTAGGTGGTTTTAATTCAGTAGGTTCAAACATTTTATTTCAATAAATGACCAAAGAAGAGGTGAAAGTTCTCTTTGGTCTAAATCTTTTTAAGCTTATAAATGATTACAATTCTTGTGAAAAATTGTGCAAAGGACAATCTTTTTTTAGGATTTTCTCATTAATGACTCACAAATAGTAAATGTTCATCGGTGAAGAAAACCTGAATCCTCTGAAGAACTTTACACAATAGTTCAAGCCATGTGACATGTTCCATATTCATGTGACATGTTCCATATTCATGTACATGTTCCTTGTTCATGTAATGTATAATTTCACTTTGAGTTCACTTGAAGAAGAAGAAATCCAAATGACAATCTGAGTGTGACCAATCATACATGTTCAGTTTATATGGTACTCTGAAGACCTTTACACAATAGTTTAAGCCATGTGACATGTTCCATATTCATGTACGTGTTCCATATTCATGTAAAATTTCACATTGAGTTCACTTGAAGAAGAAATCCAAATGACTATCTTAGTGTGACCAATCATATGTGCAATATATATGGTACTCTGAAGACCTTTACACAATAGTTTAAGCCATATGACATGTTCCATATTCATGTGACATGTTCCACTTCATGTACGTGTTCCATATTCATGTAATGTATAATTTCACTTGGAGTTTGTTCCCTTACATATGGCCAAAATTAGTCAAAAAGGCCCCAGTCCAAACTTGTTAAAGAATGGTCCATGCTTAATAGCCTTCAACTTTCTCCTTTTTTATTCCCACTCTCAGGTAATCATCTTTATCTGAGAGTGTTCTTAAAGTCGTTTGGAACCTTTCATGGTTACACTGCGAAATTTATCGTCATGTGACCTGCCTCTATAGTAGTTTAGCAGGTACTGGCTGATTTTAATGCTTTCTGGTACAACACATTCTTTAAAAAAAAAAGTGTTTCAAATTGACCATGAAAGGAGTGGAACAAGAATTATACCTCTTTAAATTTGCTCCTCTCAGCTATAAATTATAGATTGATCTAGTTCTTGAGACTTGGGTTACAACCATCATCCTATAAGATTCTGAAGTCATCAGAAAGGTATTTGATTGGCTGCTCATCTTTCAAATTGTTCTCCCTAAGTACTGTTACTTAGCTGGTATTATTGATGTATGGTAGACAAGGCATGTCCTTGGTTATTGTTCCCTACAAGCTGTCATGCAAGAATCAACACTTAGCACACAAGGGTCAAAGGATTTGGACCTTTCTGTGCCAACAACACCCTCTAGTACCTTAAGATGTTACTCTGTGGTAGTAGCTGGCGCCTTTTTGAACTCCTTCAAACTTCGCAGGAGGAATTTGTGAAGCCTTGTAACCCCCGGTATAAAGTCATACACTGTGGAATATTTGTTGATTGGATGTGTTAAATTTGGACCTGCGTGAACAAGTGGTTTCCATTAACCGCAGTACTTGAAAAGACAGGAATATTTGTTGTAATCAAATTAATGTTTTTGGTTGCAGAGATTGAGGGATAATATTCTTTGCCATGGTCAACTTGCACACATGTTTAAAGACAGTTATACACTCTACACACCGAAGAAACAGTACAATACTCAGGGGTATCAATTTATGTTGGACTAAAATCTTGATGTCGTTAATGGGATATTTTATGAGGACGTGTACAGACATTTTCTATATCATACAGAAAACCTGTCTCTACTAGTCAATTAAAAGACTAACATTCCTCCGTTTTTCGACTACATTGTGTTTTCAATGTGTTGCAGTTTTATTAGAACTCTGAGCGCCAAATCCGTTGCTGCAATCTGTTTGAAGAACAAACCTTTCAGCAGTCACCTTGTGACATTCACGTTGTGAATTGATTCATTGTCTGTATTGATAAGACTCGGCTATTTAGGCTATTTTTGTCTGTTCATGATATATATATAGTCAACTGTTAGCCAAGTGCCGGTCGCTATACTGTAGACTGTATGAATACTGGTTTCTACGGCTACTACCGAATGGACTTTGACCGTTTATTGCAATTTAAAAAAATATATCTCACAGTAATAGGTAAATGAGCTTGCCAATTATAACTCTCTCCTGGAATAATTAAATCTTTGCAAGATCAGTCAGAGATATGAGCCATGGGTGAGGTTTACTTTAGCAAGAGAGTCTTTTACTCTGTTTGCATAAAATTCATGAGATCAACATCTTAATCTGTTTGCTCTTGCTTTAGTTGAGCTTAAGAAATCTCTGGTCTAGATTTTAAATTCTGCTATATGACCACCTCATTTCCGAAATAGATGGAAATATCGTCGTGTTGAATTGAATTTCCCGTTCGTTCGTATGCCGTTATCTTCGAGCGTTTTCTGGAAGAGGGAACGAACCAGAAAATATACAAGTACTGGAAAGGAAATTTACTTTTCTTCCTTTGACTGAAGATACAAGTTGTGTTTAATTGTCGTGCAGTATGTGGATCGATTCTTTGACGCACATTGCAGTTTTGCTTGTCAATGGAAATGTTTTCGATAGATGGGGCGTGTTACATCTATCCCTGACACTGTATTTTTAACCTGAAAAGTTTTGTCTCAATGTATGACATCACCCGTCAGCATCTGAAAATAGAAATAACAGAAGAGAAAGAAAAGAAGAGAAAAAAACAAAAGCTGAAAACAAAAGCACAAATACTAGACTAACAAGTTGTCTGTACTCTTTGATTTTGAAAAGAATATTTCACCAGTTTCAGTGTGGAAAGGAGAACAATTATGCTTCATGTTTGAGTGATTCTGCTATTTTGCCTACCTTCACACCTGATTTGGTTTGATCAAAAACACCAACCACATGTTTGCAGAAACCACACTGGGCCTATTGGACTGCAATGGTGCATCTGTTGGCTTAAATTGGTACTTTCCCACAGGTCCGCCCAGGCTGTGACTGAACTGGGACAGACAAAAAAAAAAAAGAAGAAAGAAAAAATAGAAAAGACTGCACAGTGAAATCTGATAAGCGGAACACGACTTCTTCTCACAGCAGTTGGTTGGTCGGTTTGGGAAAAGCTTTTTACCTTTCTTTGCCCGTTGGGGTACATGTACAGTAGTATACAGTACACCCATGCTACCAACTACACAGGGAAATAAATATTGGGTAAAGAGCAAGGATATAGCCAGATGACATTCCATGGTTATGACTGTTCCTTTGTGGATTCAAATATTTGTGCTAACCCAGTCAAAATTTCAGAAAGATTTTTATTTGTGGAGGAAGTTTCTTTATAGGGTTGACTGTGCATTTAGTGGTAGTCCTGGTTTTTTTTTAGATTGATTTACTTTGTCAGCTGTTGTGATTTTGTGAACAATAGGTGTGTGGCTACTGTTGGTTGCACACTAACTGACTCAGTCAAGATTACTACAGTATATAGTTTTTGGCTGCTAGTAGTATTTACCACACTGTGTACACTGAGCTGCTAAAGATCTAGTGAATGGTTAAGTAGACTATTTCTAGCAAGTCACAGTTCAACATGATTAGTTTTGTTGATGTATCATGAGGGGACAAAAAAACTTCTCTTCTCATTTTGTCAGCACAGTATGTAAGTCATACAATAGTCAACTGGATCGTTTATATAAACATAAAGGGGGAGTGAGAAAGATTCAACTTTTGATCTTTACATAGTACCATGAATAACACTTCACATTGAGTACTGTCGATAAGCTGTTATCACAACCCAAAGAAGAAGAGTTCGGGTGCGAAGATATCATTCATTTTGGTGAACATTCTTTCAACGGATTTATCATACAGCCGAGATTTGAATTGGGAATGATCGGGCAGTAAGATGTCAATTAACATGTACACATCAATCTTAACTACCTGTTGACTCTTTTATTGGATTCAACCGAGAGAGAAGGAATTCAGTGGTTTAATTTTTTGTGTTTAATATCACAATCATATCGATATAGCGGTAATTATGCTTAACGAAAGGAACAGGAGGGCTCTAGGGGAGAAGCGGAGTTCGGTTTTAAGGTCAGCTTCGTTCTCGACCACTCATGGAAATAGGACTTATCGTCCAGGAAGAAGGTAAGATTAGGCCAAGAATTTAGCGGTTGAATGTTAGAACTCATTTCAGGGCTGCTGTGATGCTAGCAATATTCATATAATTTGCTAGCATTATGGTATAAAATATATATTTCAAGGACTTTGAGGAGTGTGGTAAATAATCTGATGTAGCCATTTGTTCTACAGTGTGATATTATTATTGACCTTTATACAAGTTTGTATGGCGTAAAGTAAACGATCTGAGCGGAGAGTTGGTTGTCACCACACTTGCTGTTGGTCATCATATTAATTTGTCACATACATAATATGGATCAGTTTCATATTTAAAAATAACCGTAATTTTCAAGAAGAAGTAGAAGAGTTTTGCAGTAATAGCATAGTATTTCATCATCATTAAAATGGTGTTCAGTTTTAGTTTTGCAATGTCATTATGAGTTAATTACAATGGTAGTATGACTGTCATTATAAGAAGATTTATTTACTGCTTATATATATATAAATTTACACATAAATTTAATAACAGTAAATTTAAGAATTTAAGTAACAGACTGTTGTCTAGGTTTGAGTAATTTCAAAGTGGAATAAATGTTTTCTGAGTGATTTGCTTAATTTGTGGTAAAATGACCAAAGATTTCTAATTCAATAGACAGCTATATAAATGAACCATAAAAAACAGAATCTATGTTAGATGTGCCACCAATACTGTATAACACTTCTTTAAAAGTCAAACCTCTTATTCAGAAATTAACTCACAGATAAATTTTGGAACTATTTTGTAGTTTTGTCTCCTTTCTTTGATATTTCTTTGAGGAGAACCTAAGTAGAATTATATTCCAAATATTATCTTAGTAACACAAAGTGGAGCAAGAAAGTCTTAATTTATTCGTCGCTTTCTTCGGTCCCCTAGAATCTTTTGCTTCCCACTTTCGACAGTCAAAAATATATCAATAGATAGAAACATGCAGTAAATATTGGGTCATGAGGCAAGGAATCAGTTGTGTATAGCACAGCATACTGTATATATACAGTACAGGCTAACTGTTTTAGTAGGGAGCTGCTACTCTGGTTTTATGTTGTACATGTAGCTATTTGCAACCATGTTCATAAAATTGTACATAAAATATTCATGTTACAACAGAACTTAGCCCTTAAGATATTATTACATTGGCTGTAGAAGACTGATGACTTACAACTTAGTTTAATGTTGATTCCGTTTATGACATGCACACGTAGAATTTGGTTGCCTGTTATTATTGTAAACGACTGTACCTATAAATTTCTTAATATCACACTTCCTTTTAAAATTAACCAAATTTTGTGTTAGACTGTGCCTTATATAAGTAGTACTTTTCTTAACAGAGTGTGAATAAGTAGGATATGAAAATTGTGCCGTATATGTACTGTATGTAATAACTTTGGGTGTTTTAAGGGGGGTGGGGGGTGAGGGTAGGATATGGGTAATTTTGAGAGAGATGGGGTGCAATGGTGGTGACAAGAACTCTTTTTCATCAAGCCATTCCTGCACATGTGGGAACATCTCTAAAAATTAGAAACCTCAGCTTGCTCGTAAGAAACTGTAATATATACCTGCAGGTGCTCTAAGCCACCAGTACCCATCCAGGAGTAGTCCATTGTATGCATGAGATCATTGAAAATGAGCATTACTGCATGACTTAAACTATTACATCAGATGATTTCAAGTATACAATCTGAATATGTTGTACAATAAACAGCAAGTGACACAAATTTGAGCCCCGCTCAATTATTAAATGCAATGTAACAAGGGTGCTTAAAACTCTCTCATATATAGTATTGTATAGATAACTCTTACTCTAACACTTGACAAATCAGTCACACCCTTGTGTGTGTATTTATACCTTCAAATGCAACGCAATTTATGCTGAAACCAATGATCAAATTAAACTCACTTTTAACCTCATCTCCTCGTAAACAGAGCGCCATACCTATCTCTAATTAGATCTACTTTGAAGTTCAGTATCCTTATGTCCTTAAATCCTTACAACAATAAGACTTAAGTCTGTTACACTAATGATCCTTATAACTATAAGACTAAGTCTGTTACACTCTATATAATATCATCTTCGAGGTGTGTGCCTGCTCACTGGAGATGGCCATACCCAGAATTAGTCGCACACACTCACATGTCCATTGTTACGTAGTCCTCCTACATTTATCATTGATCGTTTGTCTTCATGTCTATTTTAAGAAATGCTACTATTAACATATTCTCCAAAGTTTGCACCCATTCATTAGGAAGATGTTTACTTGTTGGTTTATCTCAGGTAAGGCCCTAGGTAGATAACTTGTCAAACACCTTTAAAACATTTCAGGCTACCTTTGTTAATTCCCTTTGTATGTAATCTTTGGTTGCTAGGGCAAGTGTAAATTGTAACCACTCACTCTTCCCTTATCCTCCTTGAAAAGATGTGATATTGACTTTCTTCTTTGTTCATACAGGAATCCAGGATAGTATGTGGGAAATAAAGTTTGACCATCATACACAGCATGAATGGGAAAATAAGTAGTACTGTTAGAGATATATATACTAAAGTTCTGTGTATCTCACCCATCTGACTATCCTAATGAATCAAGGAATTAGTGTTAGGGGTCATACTGTATAGGTCATGGTCACGGTCAGGTATACTATACAGGTAATGGATAATATATATGTCAACTGATTATGTAGTGATGGAAATAGTGTTAGGGATGCTACATGTAGGTAATGGATAGTTGGATAATATATGTGTCAACTGATTATCCCTATTGAGTGATAGACATAGTTAATATTAGGGATATTACATAGGATAATTGGATAATATATATGTCAATTGATTGTCCCTATTGAGTGATAGATATAGTTAATATTAGGGATATTACATATAGGATAATTGGATAATATATATGTCAATTGATTATCCCTAATGAGTGATAGACATAGTAAGTATTAGGGATATAACATAGGATAGTTGGATAATATATGTCAATTGATTATCCATATTGAGTGATACCCATAGTAATATTAGGGATATTACATAGGATAGTTGGATAATATATATGTCAATTGATTATCCCTATTTAGTGATGGAAATAGTAATATTAGGGATATTACATAGGATAGTTGGATAATATATGTCAATTGATTATCCCTATTGAGTGATTGACATAGTTAATATTAGGGATATAACATAGGATAGTTGGATAATATATATGTCAATTGATTATCCCTATTGAGTGATGGAAATAGTAATATTAGTGATATTACATAGGATAGTTGGATAATATATATGTCAATTGATTATCCCTATTGAGTGATAGACATGGTAATATTATGGATATTACATAGGATAATTGGATACTATATATGTCAACTGATTATCCTCAGGTGAATAGAAATACCCTGATTGAAGGGGGGTGACAAGTATTTATCCTACCGCAATATTCATTCAGTGGTTTTATTGCTTTTTGTACAATAAAATATTTATGATCATGACAATGTTCAGATTTAACTTAAATGGGCCAGAATGAACTTTAAGCAAGGTTTGACAGTTGGTCAAGTCATCAACCTTCAGTGACATTAAGCTGACAGAATCCTTACCTCTTTATATAATTGTAATAGCCTCACAGTAAGATTTTTTTTTCTCAAAGAATTCTTGTACACTGCACAGTGAGTGACATTGATATTTATATAAAGCAATTGAAATGTTGAAATCATTCAAACCAATGTGGGAATAACTCAACTGAACTGGAGGGCATTCCAAAGGCAATTTAATTCTTCTCAAAGTGATGAATTGATAGAAACCACAACATTACTAAACCCTGGAGGAGAACATCACACTTTTGGACAAATTTTCAAACTTTCTTCTAGAGTCTTTTGATACATTGGTTAAGTTTTTTTTTCTTTTCTTTTTTCTGATTTCATTTCACCACATGATATGGTTAAGTGGTGAACCTACTGGGTAATAGAATTTAGTATTATGATGTCAATCACATCTTCCAGGAATTCTTCTCTTAAAAGGTTCATTTCAAGAACCCTTGACTTCCGAAATTCTAACCGCCGCTCTGTTGATGTTACCAGTTAAATGCCCTACTTACTGTAGTTTTCACCACTTAAGGTGGATATATTTTATTTTTTATTTTTTAACAATAAGACCATGGCAAGGCTGGTTTCAGAGGGTTGTCCAACTTATTCAGTGTTCCAGAGAACATAGCAAGGAACATTATTGGTAAACCACACCCATCATTAAAGTTGTGGCATGTCCAAGAGATATCCGCTCCCCTTTTGTCAAATTTCCGCACACAAGGCGGCCAACTGCTGCTATTCGCAAACATCGCAGCAGCTCTCTGTTTTTGATGCTAATCACAGTCCGATACCAGTGACAAGTGCGGTTTTATCAGCTGACTTTCAAATACTGTGAGGAAAATAACAAGGGTCATATTTCCAACTTTGTTCATTTGATTATTTTACTTAATTGTGAGACAACATGAATTTGATATAATTAATAACTGCATAGTTCATTATTCATGTAATTTAAAAAAATCTAGTAGGGTGTTTGATTGGTTTGTTAAATTGTAACCTTTCAGTGATATATACAGTAGAAGGGTTCAATGAAGTTGTCAGATATTAAAATGACTGCATCCACTAAACGGCTCCATTTCACACTGAGTTTGACTAACAGTGAGTAATAATGGATCAAATCTCAATTAAATGTCATAAGATAAAAAAAATAATAACAAATTTGTGGTACAAATTTCATTGGCGTAAAATACGGAAAGAGCAATAAATTCTCAGTTTGGCATGGTCTAAGGGTTAAACTTTCAGTGCTCTCTTTTAAACCCGAATTTTAACATATTAAGTAGTACTCAAGATTTGAACCCGTCTACTCTATCCACTCGTCATGTGACCAATCTAGGCAGAATCGAAAAATGTGCGTGGCACCCCCCACCAGGGGACATCTTTTGTTTTAGAAAGATTCGCCGCTAATTCATTTAGACCGCTTGTCAAGTTTCAGGTACTTCTAATGGGAATCAACTTTCTATCTGTATAGTATGGGCGGGACTCCCTTCTGTGTTGTTATAATGTCTCCACTGACAAGATGAATTAACATTGACTTCATGATTCTCAAAATGTCATGAGTCGACCTGTCTGCTCTGGGCATCAAACATTTTCAAATTTCACACAGAGTTTAACCTTTAACAAGTGGTTGCAAGTCTCACAGTTTTCTGATAGAATCTCTACCTGACCCCTCCCTGGTTTATTGTGGTTTGGATCTACTACACATGTGGACTTACCGAGAAATAAATTTAGTGTTAATGCACTTAAAATTGAACTTTGAAGGTCCCCTCATATGGTTTATTATAAGATGCTGAAAACTACTAACAGATTTTTGTCCAGAAGTACATACCATACCAGTAATATGTACCTCTATACATTTGTGTATCAATGTGACCATTTTGCTTCACATGTGATTTGCTATGTGATGCTAGAGATACATCAGGTAGTAGGGTGCTACTTTGTGTCATTGTGCTGTCAGGGAGCTGGAATACTAGATGCAAAACATGTAGAATGTACTTACCTTATTGCTTACATGTCTTCTCACAACCTCAGCACTCTCCTTACAATGTGAAGAGTGAAAGTTTGCAAGTAAGGAAAGACAGAAGAGGTGACGTTTTTTTCGAAGTTGGCCATGAATAAGTTTGGAGCAATTTTATGTACCAAGCACTGCTAAACCAAGTATATTGCTGTAATAAGTTAAATTACCAATCCCGTTAAGTGGGTTTCTCTGACAGGTTCAATCGTTTAGAGAGAGTAATTAACAGAGTTCCTTGATACTTGAGCACTAATTAGTTGCCCTGAGATATCATTGTTCAATTCAACAGAAAAGTAAACACAGATTCAAATCCATACAAGTACCTAATTTTGCAATGAAGGTGGAACAATAAAAAAGCTTAAGGATGTTAATGGCCTTCTTCAGTTATGTAATGATGGCATGACAAAACTATTAAGGTTGTATCTAGGCCATGGAATCAGTATATTTTAATAATTGCCTTGCAGCACCTTGCAAACTTACCTTCTTTTACTTAAAATAATAAAGTCACCATTTTGAAGGGTCATTGATAGTAAGTTCCTCTTTACTCTTGGCCTTAATCCCCTAAAGTCTGTACAAGGATTAACAAGATTAACCCAATTTGTCATCTTAAGCCTGTATAGCACTCTAGTAAAAATGACTCGGCTTAATTTGAACCCAAATTATTAAAAATAAAATTATGTCAAAAAGATTGAGTATATTAATTGCCATTATACTAGTCAAATAGAGCAAAGAAGCAAGAAATTCAATCAGTTTTATAAGTGAGAATCATTTAAATTTCCATTCGGAGTTCATTCTTCTTACCCCTGGAAAGGTTTTAAGACCATACAAAATACCAATTTATTAGGTAAGTTTCGTAGGAAAAGATTAAGACAAGGCTGACTTGCAATATATGCGTGAAACGATCTCATCCTGTTTGATAAATAATAGCTCAAGTTCACTAAATTTAAAGTTCACACAGGCATTTTCGTTGAATTGATACAAAAGGCACATTATTTTAGCAGTGGCAGGAACATGCTATATATAGTGCCTTGTTGTTTTAGTTGGAAAATGCTCGAAAAACTGCTGGCATTTAGCCAATAAAGTACCCTACATTTGGAGGCTCAGTTTTTAACGTTATCATCATGTCGCTGGAATCAGTTGACTATGAATAGAAGAAAAACTTAATATTAATAGAATTTACGCAATTTAACTGTGTGTGTATTTTAGAACAAATGTTAAACCGGTGTTTATTTCTTGCTGCTTGGTTTGGAAATTGAGTGTTGGTTGCCACAGTATCAGTATTTTACTGTTTTTTCAGTCAATACCGATCAGTGTCTATATCGTTCAATTGGCTAATTCAAAGACAAAATGAAGACAACTACCTTTTTCTCTAGTATATGACATGGGTCACATGACCATTTGGCTTTTACTTAATACTTTGCTGTTTCTCTCAAATCTGAAAAATTGACATTTTTGACCGTCTGTATAACCTGAAATTGCTAGTAACTGTTTTCATTTTTTCAGCCCATAAGATAAAAATACTTTCTAGTCACTCTAGTGCCATATCTAGTAGGCAAGTGCAAGGAAATGGAAGATATTTAAACCGAGATCTCCTTGCATAACCCAAATACGCTTTTTATTCTCTGTATGCTTTTGTTACAGGCTGTGACTAACACCAATTTTCAGTGGATATATGTGACATCCCTGTAGGTTTTATGACCCAAATTGTATTTATTGTGTAAGAACAGGATGTTTAATAGCAATTTGTCATTCTTTATTCTTCTTATGTGGGTGAACAGTGCTATATTTAGCAGTGTTTACTTTCATGCATTTTATGGCCTAAAGTGCTGGACACAAAAATAAAAGGTTAAAATACTAGTAAAATCAAGTGATTCTTTTTGGAAATTTTGTCATTTACAATAAGCGTGATGATTAACTAAATATAACTTATATATATTATTACAATATATTAATTTTCATTAGCATTTAAATTGAGATTTAATTTTAGTGTTTTGCACTTTTGCATTTCTGCCTTGGTGTTCCAGTTATCTTATTCACTTACAGTATGACTGGTTTTCTTCCACCTTTGCATAAAAACATAATACATTACAATGTGTTGATAATGTGTCGCAGCTTAGAAAATTAAATGATTTAACTTATGCGCATAATCTACCAGTCTCATCCTCTCAATGGTTGGTTTAACACATTTCTGTGTCTGCATTACACTTTTCCATCTACCTAGTCTTTCAAATTTTGTGTAAATTAATGTTAACATTTTTTCACCTCCAGACCCCAAACTTATACAATTATTAGAACTAACCCTATTTAAGCAGAAGGCCTTCAAGAATATAATGAGGGGGCTGTGAAAGTTGGTGCATTGTGGGTAGTCGAGAAAGAGCATGTTTTAGATGCTATATATATTCAGGTATAGGCGTAGGGGGGGGGGGGGGGCGGGGGGGGGGGGCTGCAGCCCCCCCAACCAAATATTTTTGAAAAAATTCTGGCAATATGCTGAGAATTGTTTGGGCACCTACTGAAAGAAATATAAATTGCAATGTGTTTTTCAATGGTTAAACTTAGATTATTATCATTATTATTGTACTGACTTGCCCAATAATTATAACCAATATGGAAGGGTAATAAAATGGCAAATGATTGTATGTTATTGGCAGCGATAAATGCCTATATAATATGCACGTTAAGATGTTGAACGTGTGCGGATCGCGCGAAAAATTTTGGTTATATTTTTCGGGCAAGTTGTTACAGCCCCCCCCCCCCAAATCAAGTTGGTCTCCTACGCCTATGTATTCAGGTATACAGTAGCTAAGAGTTCATTATTGGTTTTACAGTCGACATATCAGATGAAGTTAATGCCAAAAGGAAGAGGAAAACCAGATGGGAAATTTCAAAAAGTAGAGGCAGATTTAGTCTGGATGGTCACTAGTAAACTTGGAGATTTCGCTCGACATAATTCTTTTAAAGAGTTGGGAAAGTTCAGGGAAGCATCATATCAATTAGGACGGAGAGCTATCAATTTGTAAATTTTGGTCCCAGTTTATTTTGGAGCCATTGGATAGGTATTGTGTCTAGTATACTTACATACTTACATAATATGTGCATGACATTCTAGGTTTGTTCAAAGTTTTGCAGACATTGTTTGTCATTTAATCCATCTCGGAAGTATGATGTCACTCTTTTGTGTTTTTCACTTTAAGATAACATCGGCGCCGAGAAGCTTAAACAAGACAGTACTCTGTGAGGGCAATGTACTGAATGTAGTAAATCCCGATTCATTTTGATACCACCGGTGTCAAAAGTGATTCTAATTTTAGAAAAGTAATTTGGCAACATAAATGTAATATAAGACCAGAATTAGTGATAAGAAATAAACACATCTCCAGTTAACATTCCAAAGGTGAGAAAGTAGAGAGTGAGGACAAGAAGAAGAAGAAGGAGAAAGAACGAAAGAAATGATATCCAGTTCAATATTTGCTTAAAGTTAATTCTAATAAATTGCTATGGGATGTGGTCGATCCACTCAATTGGTTTCTTTAATTGGCTGTTTGGATAATCCATTCTCTGCACATTTTACCCCATGTGACGCGACTCTTCTTCGGATAATGCCAGGATCGATCTTATGAAATCAATAGAAGTTGTTACTGTGAGGGCTCCATGTCATTTCCAGTGAACCCTTCTGTGTCTGATGTGGTACAGTATATATTTATGTTATATATCTTCTGCGTTAATCGCGCGTCACCTTACCTTTTGTTCATGGAGTCAAAAGTTGACATATAACTCTTTTATTATAGTGGGGGGGACTAGGTTACATTCCAAGCTGCAGGTGGCCTCCCAGCTACCAGAGACTTAAATCAATAGGGGTTAAATAATTGCTGAGCAGCCAGCACAGTCAGGGAGATCTATACCCGAGCCCACTGTTGCATGTCATTGCCTGTTCTCTTGTGTTGGCATCTTTTTTGTCATCCAGGGGGACGAGGAATGTCAAAAGATTTTCACCGGGCATGGAAATCAATGCGTTTAACATTGCCGCAAATATATGCCTTCCGGAGTTGAATTCCCCTGCTGGTAGATACAGACAGACCAAGTACACCTCTGGGCAGTAAGAGCTAATCTTAGCAACCCCTTTTTCTATGAGTGGGGAATACCTGCTTTTGTGATCGGTGAGGTGAAAGATCAAAAGGTTGCGGAATGGAACATCTATTAGAAACAGCTGATGGGAACAAGTTGAGACATGAATGAGACCGTGTTTTAACAGCCAGACAAAAGTAACAATTGAAAACTGTATCCATTGTCAGGTATGTTTTTAATAGTTTCTCCTTATAATTCAGTTGGCCAACTCTTCCACCTTTCCAGTTAAAAATCTTCGGTATTATACATAGCACATTCTTATTAAAGTGTTGCAATTTTTTTTTTTGGGGGGGGGGGAGAGGGGAGTGAACTTGAGGTCAAGATTGGTATGTAACTGCGACATATGTTACAGAACTGCATATTGCCTTACATACATGTGCGAGTTCGCAAAAATTCTAGACTTTTGAAACATCTCAGATTGAAATCTGAAAGTGGACCTTGATAAGAAATGTGTGTTACATTTTGTCAGACGTTGTATGCGCTTGCTCTGATCGGCCTTCCCCCCCCCCCGCCCCCCTCTATCTGACAGATAGAGATGCATATTTTGTACCAGTATCCTTAGTGATACTAGATCTATGAGGTATCATAGAGAGGTGGAGGAGCTAGACCATTGTAAAATGTTGGTTTCAAAGAAGTTTGTCTTTATAACATAAGATTAATGCTGAAATTACTGGCATATCCAGATCTTTTTATCTGGTAGAGTGGTAACTTCACAGAAGAGGAGTGGAGAAGCCCATGAGTCATATTGTGAATTAAAAAGGAATAAATAGTATTATAACTGAATGGCAACAAATTTCAGCAGTGATGGAGATTGCATAGCATGGTCTAAATAAAGAATACAAATGGTTTTAAAAATTTAATGGACTTAATATCTTTTTTATTGAAGTCCCCATCCCATCCCACCCCCCCCCCCCTCCAACCCTTCAAGTTATACTTCATATAACATAATATGTTTTCCTTCCATAAATGTCAGTGCTCAGTGGAAAATTGACGGCTTTGATTCCTTGATGCAAGGTAATTGGGGTGGGGGTAATGGGGGGGGTAATTGGGAGAGGACGAAGAATTGCAATATACCTCATAAACGTGCAGACAATATGTGGAGATGAAACACACAAGATACAAAGCTTTAGTATTAATTAGCAGCAATGAAATGAACCTACTCCCAAATTGTGAGAAGTGTTTTGCGATGGCCCTGTTTGAGATCTGTGCATTTTCAAATCTGATAGATTTCAAGAGAAACAGAGAACTGACTGGAAAATTATCAAATGGCCCAGTATATATATTAACTGCAGTGACTAAGTAGTAATTCTTTCTAACCAGTGATTACCCTTGGATCGTTAAGTCCCGACCTGACAAATAACATCATGACTCTGTAAATAGGAGCAAACTTCAACATCTCAAATTGTGGTTATCTCTTCAAATCTGTCATAAAAGTATCTGAATGTGTATTTGGCATGGTTGTTTTTCCCAAATTTTTTGCTTAAATTCTGAGAATTTGCTGATGTACAGTAATAGAAGCAAAACAACCTTCATTCCTCTATGTACAGGGCAATGACCCATATCTGATAAGGACTTGAAAGAAGTACTGCAAACATTATTGAGAGTGCAGACAGTTTGTGTGATAATGGAAACTCATATCTTGTGATGTAAATTATAAATTTATCTCTGTAAAAGAAAGTCTTGATGGGTACTTCTTTAGACTTGTGCCTTCTCCTATGAACTTTTTTCTAACAAAATTTCTCAAAAGTTAAAATAACAAATTAAACTTTATTATTATTTGCTGTCAACAATAACACACTTGAGGACACTTTCAGCCTGGCCAGCTGAGTAACTAGATTAAGTGAATCATCTGCAAATATGTACTTTACAATTAGTCAGGAAATGAAGGAAAACAATCCCGAGAAAACATTCCAAAATAAAACCTGCGGTCACTTTAACTTCAGAAAATTCCCCGTAGCAAGGCGCGCCAGTAAAATAAAGCTTGTTGACTGCTGCTGTTGTTGTTGTTTACATTTCTTGTGACTTCTTTGCATTCCAAGTCTTCATGGAAGTCCCTACCAGGATACTGTGTTTGGGATAAGATCTAGTTTATGGATTCCAACCCTCCTACTTGTAAACAAAAAAAAGAGGAACTCTGAAGAGGTCTTTTGTAGGTCAAAAGATTTAACTCTCTTCTTTCTAACTGTTATCTGAATCGTAAACAGTTTGCAGGAAATTTCCACCTCTGTGGTCAGATAATGGGGATACAATTTTTGATGTAATCAAGCAGAGAGATCATTTGGGTAAAGAAAGGAAGGAATTCAATTCGAGAAAATGAGGGCAAATCTTACAGACATCAAAGTAGTCGCTCCCTGCTCGCAAAGAAAAGGAACCCTTTTGCACTTTGTTGCTGGCTGGGAAATCTTGGGATTTGAAGAATGCCAGTGACTGACCTTTCGGTGAAAGTTGAGATTCAAAGAGAACCGTTTTTTTTTTCGGCTGATATTTTGAGTCTGGGGAGGTCTGCTTGGAATTGTACTTGTTTCTGTCATGGGGTTATTCTCCTCTAGGCCAAACACAGCCAGGGAGAATTGATTGGCTGGTATTATTTTAAAAACAATCTTTTGCACAAAGGGAGGGTTTTAATTGACATTCTGATCGTGGAAGGACTGCAACCTTTTCAGACTTTTGACTTTTGGTAAAGTTTCGTGTAACTTGTTTTTTTTTTATTCTGTTTGTTCCATTTTGAGGAAATCGTTTTTTGACAGACATTTTGGAGGACATTGTTTGTCTCCAGGAACACATTTTGGAGGACATTGTGTGTTTCCATGAACACATTTTGGAGGACATGGTGTGTCTCCACGAACACATTTGGAGGACATTGTTTTTCTCCATGAACACTTAGAAGTTGATGATTCAACCTTTTGGTTTGGATACTCATTCTAAGAATGTCAAATTCTTTGTTATCATTCCCAATTTTGGAACATTTGAATGCTGTTTTTATTGAGGAAGATCTTAATTCCTGGGCAAATTTAATTTCTACCTGGACAGTGCAGATATTTAATCCTCGCCGAAACGGGTACGTAAAGTCGGGTAATACCCATTTAACTTAATTAAAAACAAAAAATCAACTTATTGAGATGTATTTGATTAATCCGTTTTGCTATCTGTTATTAAAATGCCATAACCATTAATGTAGTTAATTATCTTGCCATGTCAAGTTAAATTTCAAAATATTGAGGTAAAATGTAAATATAGGAAAATTGTCTTATCCTTTTTTTTTGTTTTTTTTTGCAATTGTGGTTTATAAGTGATATGAAATCATCTGGGACTGTATCAATCCATTTCATTGTCTGGGATGAATTTGGTGATTTAACAACCTCTCCAAAAAGAAGAAAATGTTGAATGGGGACAATTTTCACATGGTTAGAAAGAGAAAAATAAGAACTATGAGGACAATATATCCAAATCTTCCCCCAGACAATTTCGTTTAAGGCTCAATTTAAACTGCCAAATACAGTTCAACTTCTACATCTCAGTGAATATTTCAGAGAGTTGATAGAGGGTTCTTAATTTGGAAGCTCTGAGAATTCTCTTTGCCATCACAATAAGTTTTTAGAATTGATGAGTGTAAATTGTAGCCATGTAATCAGTTAAGAGTGGTGGACAACCTGGTCATCACAGTGTTAGGCATTACTTTGGTAAGGGTACCCACCGTATGTCCACAAGAAGATTCATTGTCGTGAACGAATGCATATTCTTCCTTTGTGGTACCCTATTACACAGAAGAAATAACCCTGTATGTGGATATTTGTATGGGGTCACAATAATGTATATCCTTTACACAGAAAAAAAAAAAACTCTGTACGTGGATATTTCTGAGCCAAAATGTGGATAATTGATGGGATAACATTAACATATATCCCTAATGAATATTCAATAGGGAAATTCTGGGAAGGGATGAGAAGAGGGTGCTATAAGGTCAAAAGAGAAGTAAGACTAAGCCCT
>KN891253.1:2906-14121 GCA_000934455.1 Apostichopus parvimensis
AATTTGTAAAAGTACTGCCTGATAGTTCAGGCCTACTACTCAGGAAAAAAATGCAGAATTGTAGCTCACGGTTGTTTTGTTATAATGTAACATGTATTGTTCTGTAAATTTTAACTAAAGAAAAGAAAAAAGATTGTAGGCAAGTCTTACAGAGTGCATGGGCAGGATATGTTTACGGTGAACAGTATTGCCTCCAAGCAGTTTCTGGTAAATTTGACAATATGTAAAAAACTAACCTATGTACTATATTAAAATACAAATGCACACTAGGAAGGAAGGACGACAAAGTGAATGTTTCTTGAGAACCAGATGTAGTCTTTTAGAAGAATCTGGTCATACTAGAAAACTACCATGCAGTTTCAGGAGGTACAGTAGTGTATAGTTGTTGAGGTGACATGTACTGTTGGCCTATAGGCTACAGTACTTATAGTATTTATGCATTAAACACTTTAAAAGTATAGAAATTGGTTTTGTTCTGCATACTAGACAACTTTCGATTTATCAATACCCTATACACACAACTGCAGCCACTGCAGAACTGTATCAGCTTAATCCTTATCCATTGATACTACTAATGCACAAAGTGAAAGTAAAGTGCATTCATCATGTTGAAAGAGCACTTTAAAGCCTTTTCCAATTTACTTCAAGTTTGTTTCACTTTTCAAAATAATAAGGAACTATAGAGTGAATGCTGCCAATGAAGTTTGAAATTGCCCTCAGCATCATTTTCACCACTGAAATTGGATCCAAATTGATTTCTCAGGTTTAATAAATATCTGCTTAAATTTGTAATATGAGTCATAGATTCATGCATTTTAAATTGGGAAGTTTTACTTTCTATTTTTTACTTTCCATTAACTCTCAACCTGACCAAAAATAAAAAAAGAATTTGTTTAATATCTTTTCTTCCAAAAAATTAGTCAAAAAAAAAAATTAAAGAAAGCTCTCAGTACTTGTTAATTATAGACAGTAACGCATCAAATGAATAAAGTCTTTCAAACTGAGCTGGAAGCTCTCCTGATGCTTTCAAACTGCACAAACTTTTGTCCAAAAACATAACATAATCTTTAACAAAAACAAGTACTTTGCATGTTTTTCTTTAGATTGATGTCAAACTCTTCCTTCAGAATTTGTATTATGCCGAACCAAGTGGTTGCCATACAGAAAGGTACATCTGTTTTGACAGAATGGTTTGGTAGATCTGTTGCATATACAGTAGCATGGTGGGCTCATAATTGACACACTTAAGGATTTGATCACAATGTCTATCCAAATCACACAACTGTATGTGTAATATTTGAAGGTGCATCAATTATGAACCCTTACTGTGTATGTAGAAACCTACTCCGAAGGTGTATAAATGGGGACTTGTGAGGTAACTTGTAAAAAAAAGTTGCGTGCGCCAGTTTGTGGCTGCACCCTATGAGAAGTCCTGGGGGACATGTGATTGTGGTGCACTGTGGTGCCCCAGAAGAGATTGATTGAATTGTGCACACTTTGGTGTGTAGGTGTGACAAGTTACCAATGGTGAGAGGGGGCCTTGGCCATGAACAAGACTAAAAACCAAAAATAATCATAATAATTACTGACAATAAGCAGTAATACAGGGCTTATGTTAGGTACGGAAATCATTCCAAGTCTTTGACTGACGATTGAACTTACGTGCATTTATATTCTTAACATCAACTATTAACGGCTGCACTTAGCCAGTAAACAACACAAAACTCCAGTAGGGGAATTGCTACATTATAACTCCTAGAAGTATGGTTCTAATACACATTTTTTAGTTCACCGTAAATCTTAGCTTCCAATGTCTTTTGCCAGTACCAACAAAATCAAGGGTATAGCTGTGTATAAATGGGTTTTATCTTCACTGTCTGGAATTATTTCTTGTTGTATCTACTAAAGCATGTAATTTGCTCACCTCACAAGAAGAAAAAGGAAAAAGGTCTGTCACAAAACCTTTATCCAAATTTTAAAGGCACTCTACATCTCAATTATATTTGTTGACATTACTAACAGAAGAAGGTGAAAGGAAATATTTCTCTAAAATGTTTTGAATTTTAATGGGTTTAATCCATCTGAATGCAAATAAAACTTGCAACTTGAATTGTGAAGCATTATTTACTAATAAAACGCCGACTCGTACTTTTGCATTGAGTGACTCTTTGCTTACGCTCTTTCAGTGCACTTAATAGCTAACAGAGCTGCAACAGACAATTGAAATGTGTACAATGAATGGGTTACAAGCCTAATATCATTTTGAATCACTTTCATGCGCTAACATTTAATATTGTAGCCCTCTCATGATTAACTGACGATAACTCGAACACTTTAAAGTAACCATAAGTAAATCCATTGCACGTCTCCGAGAACTAAATGAAAAAAATCCCTTTCATGAAATTTGCACTGGGTTCAGCAAATTGGATGCTATAGTCTTTTAAATAAGCATGGTCATATTTCATTGGGCAAAGATCTAGGGATTGATTTATAGGGCATTAGCATTCATCCGCTGCGGCTATTCATAGAGTCAAAGACGTTTTGTACGTGATATATATATGAAGGTGCATGTTTTAATGTGTGCCAGGCATATGTTGAAAAGGGAATACGTAAACATGCAAGAATTTTAATGACGACTCATACAACGAGATGGTTAACTGAAACAAATGAAATTTGCTTGTTGATGTAGAAAGCAACAGAAGGGCAAACATATACATATATATATATATATATATATATGCCTTTAAACTTTTCTATTTTGCTTCGGGAAGATCACAAGTCTATATTGGTCTACCGATGAAATAGAACAACATGCATGGCTGCAGACATAATTGTCGACCTGACAATGCCAAAGCTACAGGAGAGTGCAAAGCATGTCATATCATCATGTCTAGCATGTGTTTTGCCCCCTACTGGAAAGCATTGCAAAGCATTCTATATCACGTCTCGTAAATATTTTGGGATGTAAGTGGAAAGCATTGCAAAGCATGAGTCTTTTTGTTTGCTTGTCTGTAAATTGGAAGAACTGCATTTTGTTCATGTCAAGTCTTGCAAGTTTGTTTGTTTAATGGAAAACATTGTAAAATATTTGAGGTCATGTCTTCTCCTATTCTTTTCTGTTCCCCCTTTTTTTTTTTGAGTGTGTGATTTTCTTTTCTTCGAGAGTGGAATTGTTTTTAATGAATGATTTATAATGCCCATAGCTTCAAAAAGAAAAATTGACAAAAACGAAAAGAAAAACGACAGCACAATATATAGAAAGAACAAAATAAGGGTTAAAATAGGGTAGGAATCCTTGATGAAAAAATAATTTTAAAAAACATGGCAATTACCTGTGAGTTTGTCTTTAACTAATTTGCATGATTCAATCTCCCCAAATTTTCCAAAAAGTTCCTTTATCTCCTCCTGGTTCATTTCTTGCGGAAGATAGTTGATGATTAGATTTGTTTTGCTGATGTCTTCCATGCTATCAGTAGGGCTTGCTGGTGGTACCATGCCATTTGGGTGACCCGGGTGGTTTGTTTGGTGGTTGTTCTGGTGGTTTTGTAGGTTCTGCATCAGGGGATGATGGGCAGCGAGTTGATGTGTGATTTGCTCCATGTTCTGAAAGGAAAGAGAAAAGGCAACTTTAATAATGAACATGATATCTACAGACAGTGCCGCTGGCATTTAACAGGGCAAAACTTGCAACGGTGAGCCAAAGTGGCAATATTTTGTTCTCTGGGCAGGATGGAATACTGCAAAAACAGTGCTTCATGCTCTAACTTTAACTAAATCAAATAAATAGTTTATTGGGTGTATGCATCATCCTTCCGTGAATTATCCAAATAAATGACTTTCTTTTCAAATCATATATGACTGACTGTGCATTGCTACAAAACAAAATCCACTAACAATTGAATATCCTTATAGCACACTTCACATCCATATGCCAATTTTTTTTTTTTTTTTGGTGCTCAATTTCTTTTCAGATTGGTTTTTAACAGAGGCAGATGGCAATGTTTGTCTACCAGGAGGGATATCAAACCCGAAGAACAAATTTTCTGAGAACATTATCTTTTCCTCACGAATATTATTGATCACCCAATTTCCAAATGACAGTAGTTAGGTAAGATTTATGTAGAATATTTGCTTTAAAATGTAGACTGATACATAGATCTTGCCTGAAATTGGAGTATTAAAGTCATAAGTCAATAAGGCTATCCATCACATTCAGATTATTTTAAAAAGTACAAGACGAACTTTCTGGCTTGCTTAAAAGAACAAGTTATAGGAATTAAATGAACCATTGCATATGAACTTTTACAGTTTGGTGGTAAACGAAGTGGATATGATTGATCGACTATTAATGTGCAGCAAATGAAATGAGATGGTAGGAATATGAAGTTGATAAATCATTTATTTCACTTGGAGACATCAACTAAGTGTTGTGATGAACAGGCTCACTGCGTTACTACAAACATCACGATAAGTTAATGTACGCATTGATCGAAAAAGTAATTATCAACCTTTCCAATAAAATCTTGAAAAACTTTGAAAAAATGAAATCCAGAGGTACTGTACTGTAGTTACTCTCCCATCATGGCACGTGATAGCAACATTGCAAATCTTTTCATTTTACACAAAAGGCAATGAATAATATATAGCTAAATTCCATATTTTTCTCTAATGATTTTTGGTATTCTATAATCAAGGGAAGGAAAACATGAATGCATTTCCAATGGATCTAATGTGGTGCTCAACTAATCAGTTGCCTGCACAACAGGCAGTGGTTAATTGTCGATACCTCAGTACAATATACAATAGCAGTTGACCAAAACTGTGTCATGCTGGCCACTCTATTAAAATGCCACACAACAGTCAAATCTGACCTACTCCTATATAGTGATTATCTGAACAATTGTATTTTACAACATTCCAAATTAACCCAAAATGTAGGTCACTACTGCACAAGTTTACGTCTATTTTCTGTTGGATTCAGGTCATCAATCATCAGTACATAATGTCACAAGATAAACCTTTACAAAGAATGGTGGTCGGGATTTCTATTTGGTTTTGCTTAAAAATTTTTGATTTGGAATAAAAAGGGAACAAATGGTTGCCATTCAGATGGATAACCTAAATATACCAATTTAGGCATATTTACATCTAATATTTATGATTCTTAAGCATGTCTGCAATGCAGGCAAGCTACCAATCACCTTGATAATGACATATTTTGAGAATGCCTTCAAAGGTATTCCTCTATGCAACATGAGGCACACAATATTCCTTCATTAGCATAGCATCGTGTTAATACGTATATATCTGTCTATGCTGTAGCTGTACGCCTTTCACCTTCCATTAAACTTTCAGTATGGATCATCTTTCATTTCAATTTTGTGGTATAATGCACCCTACTGAGCCACTGAACAGTCAAAAACAATAAACACATCTAAGAGTATTGGCAGACCAATTCATTAGGACACAACTGACATCTGTGATACACTCCCTATCTATATATATATACAGATGATAACTAGGCAAGTGTCATCCATATTACAATACAATTTTTTTATTTTTTGAATTGTTTCACAATATTATGTTTACACATATATTCACTACAAAACTTGATAGAAATCAAATGTTTAAACAGAGGTAGCTAGACCTACTCTTTAGAGAAGAATCCTAAGGTGTTTGGCAGCAGTGTTTTCTTATAAACAAGAAAATGGCCTCTATACAACACAGTGCTCATTGGTACTTTCTTGTAATATGTTCCCTTGAACCAGCCAGGCCGAAACATGGGGTAAAATATACCAATATTTTTGTCAATTTTGTCATAACCTATTCACCTACATGGCTTAAGTAGTCAAGCATTGCCATGGTATATACAGTCTTGCCAAAGTAATTGCTTCCTCGCTTGGTGTTCAGTTACTATTGCCTAATCGTAGGCGCCTACTAACTGTTCAGTACATAACACTCACGCAGTACGTACGCCGCACAGTTTGGGTTCCAGGGAAGTATCTTCACTGTGTTAGAATAGTCTGCCTGATGATAACAGCTGATCTAGAACAGATGCTAATGAGGAAAGGGAAGCTTGATTTCCCTCGGGATCTACAGTCTACCTCAAAACGAAATGAGTTTCGTTGTGATGTTCACCTCAAGATCATGAATTATTTTCTACTATGTACGACGACGTACAAAAAAATTTAATCCATAACCAACCAGCATTTTGAAAAAACAGATAGGATGTTCTATTCATGAATTTAGCCAAGTGCTTTGTGCGCAGAACACAAACGCGAGAAAAGTACATTGTAGCGATGTAGTGATGGATATAACCAGGTTATAGATTCTCGAATGTAACAGCACAGTGTGAATGTGGAAGGAGAGAAATATTTACAAATAATTATATGGAACCACTATATGATCCAGTTTATTCAGTTTTAACAGACATGAACCCCTACCCATTCCCCCCCCCCGGCCCTCCTCCAACCCCACCTTTACACCTTAATGGAATACCTTTACTGTCATGTTTTTATAAATGCTAAATCACTTCCTAAAAGTAGCCATTGGCCAGAGTTTCCACTTTTGGATTTAGCACAGGAAATTATGTAATTTAGCAATCAAATTTTGTTATCTCTCTCTTAGCGTATAGTAAGAGTGTTTTTTAAGGAAAATTGACGAATCATTGAGTGTGCAAAATCTATACTGCTATAAAACATTAATGTTACTTTAAGATGCAGCCGTTTCATGAAAGGTACACAATTCTGTTTGTGCTTCATAAACAGACAACCCAAACATCTTCAATTCAACAAGTTTGTACATCCACCTTGATTGACCAGAAACAAATTTTATATAAAAAGGCGACAAGTGTTTAGATCATGTTTATACCAAAAACAGCGTCATTTTTTTAGCTTGGAATGATTAAGTACATTGGTGCAAAAATTGAAGTAAATGAGGAATTTTCAGCCATTTTATGTCCCCTACTGAAATTATCTTCAGCACTGAAAGGACCATTTTATAGTGTGATGATATTGTGTAAAGTCTATGTGGAAATTATATGGAATATGCTACCATATGGTTTGTCTAATCAGAGACAAAAATTCACGTGGCCATGGAACTTGTACAAACTTCGAGCACTTTTTATGTCGGAAATGCAACGCCAATTTGACTTCTGTTGTATGATTAGTTATTGATGATCATAGGCAAGTAAATTGTAGGCCTACCCTGTAACAGAAACCAGGCCTGGGCTTAGCATTTTCCATGAGTTGGTGCATGTACTGAGAGAAGGTGGTCCTTTTTTATTGAACACCACCCTGGAGGCAGAGAGGGGGGGGAGTGTGTTCCATCCAGGATAGCCTTCTTTTTCTTTTTAGTTAAGGATGCTTATATGCAAAATCAGTTTAAAGTTTAAAATCATGTTTGTTTTGGTAAACATTTGATAACATTTACAAATCTTCTTACCAACAGACAACAGTTCTAAATGGATACATATCAAGCTTCTACGAATAACTGTTTCTTTCAATGCTGATTGATATTTAGATGTGCATACAGTTTTCTGAGATCAGATTTGACAGATGACCAAGACCTACCTTTGAGACTTTCATTAGAAATATAGGATGTTTAATAAGGAAGTTAAATATTGGTTCTGTCTGTATGATATTATTGGATTATCTGTTATTGCTAAATCCTTTTAAATGATAATGGGTATGTCACAAAGGTTTTAAAGCCATGCAATTCTGAATTGTTAAAGGGTGTGAAGAATCGCGCAAAAAGAAACGTCTAATGCCGTAATCGGACCTAGTTTCGAATGAGGTGTAACAGAAGTGTTAGACACCACCATCAACACACACAGCTTGCCACCATTGGTAATTAGACACTAGTGTACAGTCAGTACATACAGCTGCGGTCAATACCCACAGCACAGTCTACAAACGATACAGTGATGGACATCTCAGGTCCAGCTAAAGATAACAAGTTATCACGTTTCATTACTGTCTGCATTTTGTAGCGACAAGAGAAAAACTTCACTTGCAAGCAACGGAAAGTTAACTTTTTCACAGGGCAGCACACGGTTTGGGGCAAGTCTTCAATGCCTTTTAACATTGTCCATAAATTTCCTGCATATGGAGCAAGCCATATCCTGATATCATGTTTGACCTTAAAGATACATTTTCTATGCATTTTGGAAATATTTTACAATTGTGCTGTAGATCTAGGTAAAAACACTTGAACCTGAGATAAATGAAATGTTAGCAATTCAGCTGAAAATATCTGTCTCTCTTGCAATCTTTATAAATAAAAAAAAATTATTCTTTCTTTTATTCAACCAGGAAGATAAAATTCTTAGACAGTACTTTGTTAGTTTTAAGCAAACCTTTGAAAATGTACAAAATTTGCAAATTAATAAACAAGAAAAGGAAAGTAAGCCTGTTCAGAGCATTTGTTAGGACTCGATAAACCACACTCATGTACATTTCTATTTCCTGCATTTATTAACAAAGTTTTATACAAACAAATATCTGAGAGTTGGGCAGCTTTTGAGAGGACCTATTCAACAAGCAGTGAATCGATTTCTCTTCTCTGAAATGTCATATTACCTGCTATTCAACCGTCAGATTATTCCCTTTGGTTAGGTTTTCCTTTTATGGAAATGTATTGCAATCCAAATTTTGCATATGAATCATTAAAAGAGCCATATTCTTAAGGTGATGAATAATACAATTTTGGCAATACGATTTATGAAAGCAAATACAAAATGGACTAGCATTTCCAATTGTTGCCACCAGTATGAACACCATGAGGTCCTATGTCTCGGTGTTCTTTCAATGGTTAAAAAAACAAAGTGACAAATAACTTGACAACTCCTGAAAAAATTTAACATGACTGTGCTAGGATTCAAGCATGCAGTATAGAGGAACTACCTTGCGGATCTAGTAATCCCCGTTTCTGTGAAATATCCGGTGTAAATTTCGAAGTTATCCACTTACACTGGACAAATTATGTACGTTTTAAAGCTACAACATTATTGTGATGGGTAGGGGGAATGAGGAGACAACCAGGACATGAATTCCTAACATTACTTCCAAGAGTTCGTATTTAAGATAATTTCTACTCCAAGATTTCTCACAAGGAAGAGACAAGCCACAGTTGGGATACTAGCAGCAAAAGAAATAGTTTGTAAATGTCCATCTGCAAATCTAAAACATGATGGGGTACAAAGAATAAATTAATTTAACTGTTGAATTTCTATTGTAGGCAGTAAGTTACACAGGGGCCTGGAGAAATGGCCTAATATTATCCCCATTGAATATAAAAAATCCCAACTGAATTTTTCCCAATCAGCCTGTGCCCATTTTGAACATGCTAATGATCATAAAAATATAGAAAAAGGAACCCAATTGTAAGCAGGTACATTCAAATACCTAAAATAATATATCAACACTAACTTGACAGTACCCAAATATTTAGATACTTCTGCACCAATGTTCTAAAGTTTCATGCTTGGATCTCAATTTCAAGGGTCCATGTTGTTCTTTTTTGTTTGGGGAGGGGGTGATTCACTAGGGTACCTTTTACATAAGTACTCTTTGATATGGAAAGCTCACAAGTCAAAGGTCACTTCAAAAAATCATGAAGAAAAATCCAAATGTTTTTCTCTTTTCTAATTTGCTTTTGAGTCATGACAGGTGCAAGTGCGACAAAGTTTTGGATTACAATGGAATGAATTATTTTTTGGAATTGGTCACAATTGTGAAACTAAATCATGACATCGTTGAGGTGATATAACATCTGAAGACTCAAGAATATTCTCTCTGGCAATCACAATGCACACCAAAATGCCAAGTCCCAAATTATCAATTCTGTATTTCCTTACAAAGGACTGACCTGCCAGAAATTAGGGTTAGTGTTGCCCGTTGAAATGCTTTCCCTTAAACTACAATGGACCTTGACGAATTGCATAAGATTGGTGTTGATGATATGCTAAAAGAATTTGCCTGTACTGAGCAAGTTTTATGAAAACTCTGAAACACTGTCATTTTTGCAAAGTGACCGTTTTACTAACACTTTATTACATTTCAGTTGTAATGAAGCCTAGGCCCATGGCTTATCTAATTTGGCCCACATCTTATACTAGCGTAGACTAACCCTTAACCATACTATATAAACTTGTTTGTCTCTCCAAAATATAGAGTGGCAGTTTTCCTAAGGCCATGCAAACATACTTTGATTGTAAAATTGACTGAAGAGGAAACCAGTCTATCTATGTTGAGTCATTGTACTAGATAGTGTTTAATCCTTAAATATCTGTGTTGATAATGACCACCACGAAGTACCAGTTGTTTCTATAAGTTTCGATTTGCAAAGCATATTAAACATGAACTTTGCTGAATGCTTTTACACCGACTACCAAACTTGTTTTGGTTTTTAATTGCTAACCCATGACGTTCTGGCATGTCGCCAATTTGCCATGCTGTATACCCATATTGTCTATTGAATACATTGTTTACACCTACTTCATAGTTTCGCGCGTTTTGTGTTCACAATGCGCGCGTTAAATCAATGCCCGACCGTACTTTTTTACGCATGTTTACGTATCGATGTGGTAATCATCACATACATGTACTTGTGTACATATGTATATTTAATACAATGGAACACTGCCGTTTCACAAGCGCGGATCTTTTTTATGTGGTGTAAGTTTAACGTTAGTCTAGCCTAAGTTTGAGTTTACTTTATTTTTCTAGGCAGTTGATTACGTCGTACAATCATGTGCGCTAAAGAAAAATCACAGTAGCCAACAGACAACGCTTTGTAGAACATAACTTTCAATTTAACAAGAAGCGGTTACCGTTTTGTTAGTTTTGTAAACTTTTGAAACCACTACGAAAATGGTTTAGAGTGAAAGATATGCCATATACTCTTTCATATGTCGCAAGTCACCCCAGGTTACAAAGTACAAGTTACGACGAACATGGCGTTGGCCTGCCTGTAAAGATGGACCCTAAAATATTATTTAATACTAGGGCAATTGCTACAATAAATAGAACGTGCGAGAGCTCAGTATGTTACATTACTATAAAACTAGTTTAGTAATTAGTAGCCTAGTAAGTAGTATTAGACGTCTGACCCTTATCGATTAGGCCGAGTCCGAACTAGGCTAGCCTATGTTTGTGTCTACTCAACAGAAGTATTAACTAGCTTTATAACAGTTATACTAGCCTTGCGTCTATCC
>KN891253.1:14171-35066 GCA_000934455.1 Apostichopus parvimensis
TAAATCTGAGCCTACCTTACTTAGGCTAAGTTCTTACTAGTTATAGTATTTACTGGCAATGTCTAGGCTACCTAGATCTTTATTCTACAGTTTATTACCTAGGCTAGTCCTAGTACAAGTACCCAAAAGTCGTTACTTCAATGAAGAAAATTATATTCTTCACAAGGGTGACATGCCTTCAGAACTATCCGACTCTCACAAGTCACATATTTCTTTCTAATATAGTCGAGGTCTAAACTTAATCTTATTCTTAACGACAATATATTGGCTGGGTCCCTAGACAATGCATATAGTTTATTTCCTAGTTAAATATAAAAGTAGCGCAAAGCCGTTCCTTCAATTCAGGAAACAATCTTTTATTTACAAGGGCGACATGCCTTCAGAACTTTCCAACTCTCAAATCTTTGTAACTTTCTACTGATATAGCCTACCCCTAACTTAAATTACTAATTTAAGGCTATTTAATAAGCGATAGACCATGGTTTAAGCTACTATTGTTGTACTAACCTTACAAATCCTTTAGGGGCAGCCTTAAACGTTTGTAAAACTGAAAATTAGGATTCCTTAAACACATGCTCTTTACCTCAGTCGTCTTCAAAAGACGCATGTTGTTTCATTTAGTCCCAATACATATTACTTGGCTACTTAACGAACCCACGTGGAACGACTTTCATTCAGTCACATGAATCAACCATCTTTAACTTAATAAATCGATATGTTATCATTTTAAGTCATAACTATGATGAAAGAGTATTGTCCTTACCGTTGCTGAGAATATATTCAGCATAGATGTTAATCCTCGGCTTTCCTAAACCTGTCAAACACAAAATGGTAACATCAAATTCTGACTATGCTGGCAAGGTTGCTAAACTGGAACTGAATTGCTATGCTGTCCAATCTTCCACGGTGCGTTGGTTTCGATATTCCGCATAAAAGTAGACATCAAACACAAAGTTTGCTAAAGGGTGAGGAAAAACTACAATTTGAAACCCACAAAAACAGTTTTAAAAGCATGAGATGGTGAAAAGTCAAATCCTAAAAAATCTACCTTCCAACAAAATCCGTGAAATTTCTACTGCAAAAAACACAACAGGACGAATTTCCCGATGTGAACATAAATAAACGTAAAAGAAAGCAATGATGCATTTATACTGTTCGAGGCTTGGAAGTGAGAAGCCGCTCAGATAATCTTGCGCTGAACGTCTAGTCGAGCGATGCAGACGTCACATTCAGGGCAGTCGCGTGCCCGACTGAATCCGCTGAAACTAAAATAGTGCCAACTAGTATTGCTCGTACTTATACTGTTGTAGATAGTTAGTAGTAGTAAAAGTCGATTAGTACTAGTAGCAGAACTAAAGTGACGCCCGTGTAATTTTACTTTGAAGCTAAATAATGTTAATGTTGTCAAAGTCTAGTTAACGAACAATATTTGTTATCCTCGTATGCTGTAACACAGAGCCACTGCGTTAACGTTAGTTTCACGTTCTGTATTTTGTTTTAATATCTGTGATGTTTTTATATTGCGCTTGTTCAGAAAAAAGATACAATTACTATGATATTAAACGTTTCAGATATTTGTAACAAATTAAAGTGAATAAAAAGTAGATTCTTTCTTAAAAGCATAGTTCCCTTTTACCAAGTTCTATAATTTACTATAAACCATTAGCGTTGCAGGTGCTTATTGTGGGAGGAACTTTCATACAAGCGGATTGATTCGGAGTAGACACGCGCAAGCGCGTGGCTTAAGAAAACTCCACACGTGCCGACTGGCTACGCATTACCATAACTGTCTAGTTTGTCTGAAAAAGTCAATAATAAAAACAAAATTTAAGAAGGAAACGCTTAGAAGCAGCGAGCACATTATTTTTTTTATCTTACCTCGAAGTTTTTAGCGAGAGAATAGAGATTTGTCCTCGGAATTGATTAACGGTTTAGCTTTAACGCATATTTGAGACCAGTGTAAAAAAAGGAGAGCACACGTGTCATCCCCAACTTAACTCAGATTACTCAGTGGGAGGTATCTGTGCACGTACTTATTTCAGTACCTTCAAAGAACGTTTTTAAAGAAAGTTTATTTCGTATTGTTTAGTCTTCCTGTTTATGACAAACATAGTATACAGTATGCAAGGTTGAATGCACACCTGTTTATTCATTGTATTATGTAAAAAAGATTGTGGTGAGATTTGATTGGATAACGACACGTGGCCCATTTGAGACTGTCGAAAGTCACTTGAAGACATTTTTCGTCTATTGTTTGCCTTATAAGTCTGTCCAAAACATGTTAAAAGTAGGTCACGTGAAGATTAGTGCAAGTGGTAATAAACTTTACGCAGAGAATTGGCTCACTCACTGGCAGTGGCAATGGTACCGCAATGCTTGTTTTTTGTGCGTAGGTTCTGTTTCCATGACTTAAAAAAAGTGGTATGCTATGGCGAAGGAGACTAGTGCAATATTTTTAACCCCAAGGTATCGACTGTTAATAAATGAACGCACGAGTGGAGATGATACAGGTATAGTTGCACTTCCGTTCTATGAAACTGGCAGAAGGTGGCAGGGGAGAGACAGACGGGGGTCGTAAAGATATTGCCACCAATTTTCTTCATACATCAATTTGAACAATAATTTTAGTGTGTGACTCTTTTCCCCTTCCATGCATACCAAAATTGTGTCAACTTCAATACAAATTTTGCAAATCTCTCCATGCAGCTATGAACACAGATGAACAAGCTATTTCTACCATTTGCAATTATTGCGTTTGTTGGCAATGCATTTGAAGTCCACCCCTGCAAATGGATTGATTACTTTCTATAATACCTAAAAGACCGTAAACGTGATTGACATGAATAAAGGCTTCTGGAAGTTTAAATGCAAATACATTTAAGTTCACTACGAACTTTATATATACACATATGTGAGCTTTGGTTCTAGAGCATAAAAACGACACGAATTTGGGCACTTGTCAACAATAACACTTCCTGGACGCAACAATCTCTGGAAAGTATTTATGCTGGTTTCATAGAAATAAAATAATTCCAACGTAAGGAACAAATTTTTTACTGTACTTGAATATTTCAAAGATATGTTTTATCGCATACGGTACCGCGTTTAGCTCGGCTCGAAAAAGGCAAGTATTAGACGAGGGCGCTGTTTAGAAATTACACTTATCTGTGCAATGCACCCTCTATCGGCCACAGTGCTGGAGCGTTAAGTTCACGTTGAAAATGCAGCAGGTTGCCTATTTCTTCCCCTTTCTTTTCTTGACACATGACTTGATATTGTTTTGCCAGTTTAGAGAGAGAAGGTCTACTTTTCAAGTTGAAACTGGTGATGTGCATTCATATATATATATATTTGCAGGCGCAGTTCCAGGGGGTCTTTCAAAATATGCTACTCAAATACAAATTACAACAAACATACACAATTAAACAGAATAAAACCCCGAATAATTAATTAAAATTGCCTCGAATTCACTCTTGAACACAACTCTTTCATGCGATGTTCCGGGGATTTCACGGATTGCTTTCCTTATCTGGACATAGGCCTAATCCAGTTGTGGAACAAAGTTTGCTTAATCAGACTAACGGCCACAAGCTTCACATGATAAAAGTTGCCAATACAGTATAACGTTGACCACTCCATGTAGACCTGACACCTATCCTACCCCTCCTGCCGGATCAAAGGGGGGGGTGTACACCACACTACTTGAAATTACATGCATACATACATACAAAAATGAGTAGTTATAAAAGCTCAATTTTTCGTTTAGACCTTATTATAGAACTAATAGTACACAACATCAGCATGCCTCAAATATCAAAATGCACCATTAAACATCTAAAATTGTATTTTGTTTCAGTGACAGGACCCCAACTGCCCCCTCCCCCAAGAGCCTGAGAGTCGGTTTCAACCATACCGGGGCACACACCCTCCTTTATAAAGTCATAGAGCTGACTTACGGACACCATCCGCGAGCTCCCACTCCCCTGATTATGCAACATGCAGGACAAGGTCCTTGTGGTGTTCAAACATTCAGTCCCTGCTTTTTAACGAAAAAATTATCAGATTTTATTCTACTTAAAATATATACTTAATTGCGTTTTCTATACATTTCTCCCTTTTATTTTTTAGGGAACGTCGGAGATTATCTACAAACCTAATGACAGTAAAAATATAAACTAATTATAATAATAAAAAAAATAGTAAAAAAAATGAAGGAATGAGAAATGTTGACCTACTTTTTCTTATTAATGAGTTGTTTTGTAAAACTCGTCGCCATTTATAACCCGCAATTTATCACGTTGGGAGACCATACTAAATTGCCCCACTATACTGGTTGGACGCATCGATGGCTAGGGGGAACAAGATCCAATTGTTAGTAAGACATAAACCCCATTCCTTTCCGTCCACTATATAGGCACGCCACATGTCCTGTGTGGGAAATAAGTAAGTGTATTCCTACCCGGCTAGAACTTATATCAGTTCATTTATAAAATGCCAGGTCTCCATCTGGAGTGTTAGCGTGACATTTGTAGTGAACTGATCACTGTGCAGAAACTTTCTGGAATCTGTATTAGTTATGAGACTGTTGAAGTAAGCCTAACATTTTTCCGTGTTTTGTGTATTAAAAAGTGAGAGATTGGTTAACTTAGTTCACATATCATCTGAGGCGGTGCATCAGAGCGATCTGGGGTCAGAGCATTGGGTTATCTGACTTTCATTTGAGGAAGCAAACATCCCAAAACACCTTAACTAAATTATGCATAAAAGAGACCATCTGTGTATTCCTGTAAACCACAAAGTCCAGTACTGGAATGCTTTTTTCCCTCTAAAATCCGGCCATTCTTATTTACCATATTTTCTTAATTTTTCGACAAACGGGCACTTTTTAACTATATACAAGCTTCTCAAATTCTCAATCAAAGGTCACTTTTAAATAACAATACATCACCATAATAGAAAACGGTACCTTTCAAAAAAGTGCACTTCTAGACACTTTCAGGTTTATCACTGCGATTTCCGGTTCCATGCATACATCATGGTTTTGTCATTGCAAGGTTACAACAACAATTTCTTGCAATCTCAGTGGATGGATCATGGATGATGATGACTTGTGTGCATGTACTGGTAGTCAAGACATGGACATTGTAATAATTCGAAATGAAACATAATAATGGGTATCGTAGTGTATGTATCTAGGAAGCGTGTTAATGTTGCTTCAGCATAAACTAGAACAAGTGGGCCGTCATTCACCATGCCAGTTCTACACATGTTTCCATTGATCTCTGCGTTTGACGCGATTTCGTTCACTTTATAATTTGACGGAAAGCAATAACTTAAAAAGAAACACTAAAAAGTGGAATTTTATCCGTTAGAATCCCTGGTTAATTAATGAAACTTTAAGTACCTGGTCAAGTACTCCCATGTAAAATTTTAAAGAGCACCAATTTGTGCAATTAAACACAATTCCTAATTGCCTGTTGATCTACAGGTGTAAAGTTATTTGTAACATGTAGGTACACCCATATTTCCACCGGTCTTTCAATGGCAGAAGAGAGACCACAGTCAGGTAAAAGAGTACGAAAAATTCTAATCTTACGCTGGAATTTGTAAAATATATTTCAATTTATAGTATAAAATGACATTTATTAATGTTGAAATAGAAGTAAGGTACTGATTGATATTTATGCGGTGCAGTAAATGTTGTGTTATCAAGGGGTTGCTAAGTACGCTTTCGACACAGTTGCCCACTCAAGTTTATTCGTAAAGAACCCTCTAGTCTTAGACTAACTGTAACTAACACAAAATATAACCAATTTCATCGTAATTGTGTTACCCAAAAGTTCTGCCTTGACATTATAGCTAATTAAAGACGACACCGATAGTAATAAATTAGTAATTTTTCTCCACTAAATAGTGAAAAAATGATATCACGAAGTTGCATGTTACATTGTTAATATTGACTAGGCTAACATTTATGCAGTTGAAGGGGTTTCGCAGAACTAGTCCAATGGGCACCCCATAGACTGACTGCAGTTAGTATTATGATGGTATACGGTAAATTCGCGATAGAAAGGGCATTAATCATCTTTTAAAAGATAGCGTTGATGACGATCTCGCAGATTTTGCACAGTGGTTATGTTCAATACTTCAACTATGCGATGTTTTGACACATTCCGCCAGAAATAAAAGGAACAAGGCCTATACTATAGGCTGCATGGTGGGCTCATAATTAAGTTAAGGATTTCATTAACGATGTCTATCAACGAAAAATTCCAAATCACTGAACTGTCTGCATTTTTCATAAGTGTAGTTTCGCAGAAATGTAATGATTTCATAATATTTATTGTTCTGTGCCTACGCAACGTACAGTTGAGCAGAATTTAACCACAAAATGTCGCCGTGTCAAGTTCTTTCATACCCTAAATTGACACATTCGTCCATAAGCTAACTGTAGTGTAGGCCTAAGTATACATCCATTGACTTTGGATGCTGTTTGCTATGCTCTGAGCCTCTAACTGTCTAAGCTCAGACAGGTCAGGTCCCAGAGGGTAGTGTATCATCTTGAGGTAATTTCAGTTATTTTTAGGGAGTAAGATTTCCAAATGGCCAAAAAACGTGCAAAACTGGGGGGGGGGGAGGATGTTAATAGCTTAAAAAACACAATTTGATCAGCGTATAGTAGGTATACCTGACATGGATTAAAACTCATCAAATATGTAACTCTGCTGTAAAGGTCGGGAATCGAACTGCTTGAATCAAGGAAACATTTCCCTAGCTTCGCGCATATGTTGAACTATACTGCATAATTCCGCTAAATGGGTAATAGAATCCACTAAAGTGTCTAAAAATACATAAGTTATGTTTTCTTGCTTTACTCTGGCTGTTTTGGTTAAGGCTTTGTAGATTAAAACTGCAATTGACAAAGTGCTTGCAATTTGACTTGCAGCTGTTGCAAGTCATTTACAACAATTTTGACAGCAACTACATTGTCCGTCAGGGCAGCTACATATGTATAAGACATGCAAATTTAGGGAACGCACAAAGTTACCATACACCACCATACTAGCCCTATTGAATGTTCTAGTGTTCTAGGCTAGCTGATGATATTCTGCAGGTCTTGGTAAGGCAATCCAATCAATGTAATAGGATCCAGACAAAATTGCATCAGTAAATATGGAGTAGCCTAGGCCCTATTGTTAGGTGTAAACAATGCAAAATTACACCTGCTTCCCCGGGAAAGATATCTATTCCAATGGAGAAAAAAAATATTTGACCAAACCCAGACAAAGTTTTAAATTTAACATTTAGAAGTAACAAGCAACTAATTCATGGCAAAACCTTGCATTTAAGAAACCACATTTAGCCTAGTCTCATAGGATGGAATGTATAGGTTACATGTTTGCCCATCAACAGAGATAAGCTTGTAGAGTACAGAACCCCGAAAGGACTATGTATGATGTTATTTACTTCTATGCTTTCTGTTATCATGTTGTTGTCTCCTTTGATGTTGTCTCGTTTAATGTTGTTGTCTCCTTCAATGTTGTTGTCTCCTTCAATGTTATTGTCTAGTTTGATGCTGTTGTCTCCTTTGATGTTGTTGTCTCCTTTGATGCTGGCGGCGCTGTACACTTTTTATGACGTCAAATACTTATACAAATTCAAAGAATTAAGTGCTTCAGAACTAGCCAAAATGTCTGAGAGACCGACTAGCCCATCTTGTAGGGCTAGGTTATACAAACTAAATGAAAGCAGAAATGATGGAAATCTCTGTAAAATCGGTGAAGAACATATGAAAGTCTTTCAACCTAAAAAAAAAGAGATATATGTGGTCAAGTATATATATAGCCTTAGTTAGTATAACCATAGTTGCATTTAGTATTAATATTAATATTAGTTGTAGGTGCAACTGCAAGGAATGTGAGCCATAGTTGGCTTTGCTATCCCATTGTTGTTCATGAGTCATTGTGGTCTTTAGGGAGGGGTTTAGAAATGCTAACAGTAACATTAGGCCTTTTTTTTCAAACTGGCATAATACATTGCTCTTTCGGCATTCCATAGTAGAGTGGAGTTGTAGGTTGGGCGAGGCAGGTTAGCTGTAACTAAAACTTACATACAACAGACAAATAAACAACTGAACAGGAAGGAGGTCTGTGCAACTGAATATATTGACAGTAACTCTCTTGAGGCTGCATGCTATGTCCCTATCACATAATAGTAGTGAACACCTGGAAATGGAATGCACACAGGCATGCCTCATTACAATAATACACTTATTCAAGTAATCACAGGAATGCACTCAGGCATGGATCATTACAATAATACACTTATACAGGTAGTCACAGTATTAGTGACCTCTACAAGCTTAATCCTTAAGGCTAAATATTAGTTTCTGGAGGCTGTATGAGTGCTTGGCAGATGCGATAAATAAACTTAATGAATGAAAGAATGAATGGAGGATGTTTGAGTGATTGAAGAACGGAAAGCAAGTCATTGTTTCAGGTAATAAGTAATTTAAGCAAGACCAGTTACTTGGTTGAATGTGCCATGCATTGCACTACATTACATTACATATTCTGCATAAAGTACAAAAAGTACATTTTTGTGAGCGTTTTGCCATTGGCAGGCAGCCTTAATTACAGATCATGCTTAGGTCAGATTGGTTGAACTCTGAAAATGTCATGAAAAGTGTTACAATCCGTATTCACAACCAGAAGGTGCTTGTCCTAATGTAAACATTTGGTTGCCAGAAACAAGCACAGTTTATTGAAGATTAAAACCAACACAGGCCAGTGAGCTGTCAGACAGTGTATTAATGTTTAATACTTTGTCTACCATCACATTATCTTAAGACTAGGAATGACTCATTGTGGAAAAGTGAGTGCTTTGCATAGCAAAGCATGTACATAAATAGTTTAAACAGTGTCAAACATTGCAAAAAATAATTTAAGAATACTAAAGGCCGATGCATTTCAGTAAGGAGATGAGAGCCTAGACTTAGTAGTAGGAGATGTTGCTACAAGTCTGTGGTGCATCTTTCCATTTATGTTCACCGGACGTTTCCATTCATCTCTGTTCCATTGTCCTGTTCCATTGTCCTGTTCCATTGTCCTGTTCTTGTCTCAATGTGTTACATGTGTTGCATATTTACCATCCGTCCAACATGTCTGCTCGCATTCCTCTACCAGTGTATCATATTTTATTTGACTAAATGTAGGATTCATTATTACCATCACTGGCTCTCCACAAACAAACTGTATTTTTGTAGTGTGAAGCAAAATGTTAAATCTCAGTAAAGAGCTGAAAACTCCATTATTTCAGAGACATGTGGTCAGAAAACCAAGAGGTAACCATCACTATGTTTCCATTGAAAGACAGTAACAGTAACAACATGTAAAAGAAGAGCAAACTAAACTTTTAAATCAAATAGGGAGCAGCTTTCCCTGGGTGATACAAGTACCCAGTAAATTAGTTAACAGTCAATTCTTAACAGGCATAAAAAGCTTTGCTTAGAACTTTGCTCTGAAAGAAGATCACGGAAGATGAGGACGTATTTGAATTGCTTAGGAACCGGCTGTTTAGATGAAAATAGTTTGATTAATTTTAATTTCATTAAATTTAAATAATGCAGGCTCTGCATAAGGTTGGGAATTGGTATATATGATGGATATCTAAAGCAACAGTACGTAGATGAAGTCAAACCGGAGTGTTGGTAATTTCTGTCAATACATCGGTTCAAACAACCAGTCAGTGTTTGAAAGATGGAATATGTCTGATATTTGATACTACTAGTAAAGAAGGTACACTATTAAATTACTTGTTTGGAATCTGATCATGGTGTTATGTTTAGATGAGAATTATGATCAAGGATCAACATCTCTATAAGACAGCTACTTGCATTATTTGTGCTTTCATTATGTGTGCAGTTATTTGTTATTATGTGTATGTATTATTATGTGTTATAATGTATTATTGTGTGTCCTTTATTATGTGTGCAGTGCTTGCATTATGCCAGGTGTCAAAGAGGAAGGAGCTTTCTTCAAAGTAATCCTTCTTTGCTCTCTTTTTTATCGCAGGCAGTGATAATGATGCTGAAGATGGCGTGGTGGGTAACTTGAACAAGTTTGTGGTTGTACCTCCAGGGTACACAGAGCAGCCCAAGAAAGGTCACCTGATATTTGATGCCAGCTTTGAAAGTGGTAAGTATCACCTACCTTATAGATTTGATGAATTTCAGATATTAATGTAAAAGTATTACCCAAAGTTGTGCGATTTGTATAATTGTTCAGTGTGGTATAGTCAATAACATAAAGCATGTGACACTGATGTTACTGGTTTTGTGAGACTTTGAAGTATTACATTGTGAAACACAGCATATCTTTGTGCTTAGTAGATATTCTTGTCTTGCACAGTGTCTATCAAGAGGATAACATATTTGTATAACAAAATACATGAATTTAGAAAATATGCTTACATACAGCTATTGTTTGTTAAGCTTGAGTCCCTACAGCTACAGTATGTGCAGTTGGAGTACATGCAGTTTACCATACCCACAGCTATCATACTTGTATACCATTACAGGCAATATGGTTACAATAAACTGTAGGTTCCTCCCTGGTAACACAGCTACTGTGTACACCCTGCTATAGTACGCACACAGAACATAGGCCTACTCTACATTACAGAATACTGTATACAGTATACACAGTGTATATATGGCTATAGCACATACAGCTTCCTCTCAAATGACAAGTAGTTGCAGATGCAGGTTCAACAGGTCTTATGAATCTAACCATTGCACTTTGCAATTAACGGTAGGGTCGTGTACATGAATAGAACACAATAATTCAGCAATAATGCAAATTGGTCATTCAGTTAGAGCAGTATTCTGACCAACCTCCCCCCCATCCCAGAAAAGTGCAGCATTTGCAACTGACTGACTAGTGAACTATCTGCATTTGCATCGCCCACCTACCCACAATCCAAATTGTTGAATCTGTGTTATATGGCAGAGCAAGGTAAAGCATGCAAACCAAGTAAACAATAGCAACTAGGAAACACTGTTTCATACAGTAGTGTATGACTGTATTCTTATCCTAACATTTGTCTTTACCATTGAAATGTATTCCTGTAACTCTACGAAAAAATGTATTTTTTTGGTTTATTAATGTCATATTAAAAATGTCAGAGGTCCCGACGGGAAATACAGAAGCCAAAAGGGTAAGCACAAACTATACTTGTAAATGGCTAATGGAAATTACTAATGAGTTGTGATGTATGAATATTGACATTTTATACAATTCATTTCTTCATGTGATTAAATGTGATGAATAGCATAACATCCAGTAGGTGTGTATTTCTGATATACAGAGGGATTTACATAGATTTATATAGATTTAAATACTCGGCTTGCTTAACTTATGTATATTGGTACATATTTAAAATAACCTCCTTGTTCAGTTATGTTGAAGGTTTAAGACCAGAATTTATAGAAGATCCTGTAAGACTTGAGTTCAGCTACAGTTCGAAAATTTATAGGGAAACAAAAGGAACAAAGAAAGAAAGAAAGCAAGAAAGATATTCAGTTATTAACTATTCAAATTGCCTCTCATATCTGCTTTGCTTTAAATCCTGTTAACAATGATCCTTGTCCAAATTAGCAAATCATTCTTTATGGTTGGGTTTGAGGTGCTTAACTCTCTCAAAATCAGCTTAAAAGAAGCCATGGAGAGCAGTTGGTATTAAAAGGAAGGCTCTAATATGTTCCTTTGCTATCTTACCAAATGAACTGAAAAATCCACTTTATTTAAGAGTATTAAATATAACAAATCATGTGTCAAGAGTGTCTTGTATTCATTGAAGGGGATATTTGTGTCTGTAACATAAAACATATTAACCTATAATGCTTCCTGTCATGCAAGTACATGTGACGTGGAGTGTAGTGTTTAGTATGTCCCGTACCTTGTTTTTTTATGACAAAACAGAAAGAAATTGCAGTATTTGTCAATTTTCAAAACAATTATAAATTGCTTGTAGTATTTAGGCTAAGTCTCCCATATGTTGTTGAGCTTTCCTTAAGAGTATAAGAATCAGCAGAATTTTTGAATATTGTTGTGTACTCGCTGGTAGGACTCATAAAGATACATCAGAGGGTGCGAGGTTAAAATTACACCTTTTTGTTACAGGAAGAACTATGTCATAATGTGCATAGTTAGTTTAATATTGTTTATTAATGTTCCTACTGAAATGGAAAGTACTGTTATTAACACAGCTGAGAGAGAAAGTAGTAGTAGTAGGTTTGTACCTTCTGTGTAATGTTTTGGATCCAAATCAAACCAAGGAATGGAGTGAAGGATGAAGAAGTAGCAAATGCCACTGGTTGTTACTACTGTAGTTCCAAAAATTTACTATGTATTCTCTGTGTTATTTTACAGTAGGCTTTCAAACAAACATAGTTTGTTTACCACTAATTTGTACCCCTCCCCCCTCCCTTCCCCCTCTTCTCTTTACCATGATCTTCAGTTAATCCCTTATGAAGCTAATGACATTCATGTAAGGCCAGAATAGAAAGGGAAAAATAACTAGGTTGAAAGTTCATTTACCTGCAATAGCATCAGAATGTTGTAATAATAATAATAAACTAGACTTATAAAAGTGCTTTTCAATGAAAAATAAGCTCAGGGCACTGTACCAAGATAAAAAATAAGACATACTGAGAAAATATATATAACCATGATTGATTTTCAAGTGTCTAGATATTTCAATTTCTTGTTGGAAATCCTTAGCCCCCCTTGAGCCTATCAGAAAGGCATCCAGTTTACTTGCTGTTACATCTTTCTGTCATAATTTTCTCTTCTTGGGCGACCATTTTTGCTGTTCGTACAACAATAAAACACCATGTTTCTTGGATGATCACCTGCGTACAGTAACAAAGCCCTGTATAACAAAAATTAAAACCTGCACTATATATGATGCTCTACTACCAAAATGATAAGAAACAAAAGTGAGCAAACAAGTACTAGTTTTGTAACATTATGGTACTTTGTACATGATGAAGGTGTATGTACATGCACTGTTAAATACTGTAAAATCAGTTGGCCTCTAGAGAATACAAGACAGTTCCTTAAATGGTCTTGGCGGTAACATCTAATTCTGAAGAGAAATAAAAAATGTTTGTAACCTTTGTACTGCCATTTTTCTAGTAACTTAAAGGGGAAAAAAACCCAACCATTGTTTTTGGCTTATACGACAGAGATCCTTGTGAAGAACAACTCCTTTAATTAGTCAGCTAAGAAAAATGTGATTTCGTTTGGGAGATACCCTAGTTTAGAAGCCATGTCTTGGGGCTGCCATTTTGAAAAACTGTGATAAAGGTCGCTAGTAGTATCTGAATCCTTTCATTTGTTCTTTGTCTTTCTGTTTATAATTTTAAGGTAGAATGTTAACAGTGCATTGGCAAGGAAACAATTGCCATCATTTGGTCATGTTAAGCGGTTTAATATTTTAGATTTGTATAAAGCATTTACCTATGTCCATTATGGAAAATAAACATTGGAATCAGAAAAGAAAAGTAAAATAAAATTGAAGTCCACATGGCTCGATAAATGTCATATTTAGACTTGCTCAAGTCTTCTGTCTTGTATGTGGAAACCCTATATCTTTCTTAGCTGTTTGGCAAAGATGTACATGATAATTATCTGTATCAAATACACCAATAATAATGGTTGGGTCGGTGCCTCCTTAAAGGAAAGTCAATAGCGATCATACATTCTCCAGTTAGGTTGAGAAAGTATAACGATTCCTCTTGGGTTATTTTCAAGTGACTTCCTATCTTTGTGGTGGCTGGTTACCTCACAGATACATGTTCAAACCCTGCAAAGCCAAAACCTCTTTATTAGCTCCCTAATATAAACTTGTTCTTTCCTTCAACAAACATTTCGCTCGATATGGAACTTACAATCGTTTGTTTTTCCATAAATTTTTGAATGATTCATTTTGCCATTGTGAAGTCACTCTCAATTAACAAACGTTTGCCCTTTGCGACATTTTACTGTGCCATGTTTTATAGAAAACCATAAAAAATGCTTTGTTTTCTTTAAGGAAATGTTTTAACCCTGCAGTAGTAAACCCGTCTTGAGGCATTCACAGTCTCCAAACAATTTGTTCATGAATGTTCGAGCAAATGCAAACATTATATCACGCAAACCCTGTGACAGCCTTTTTTTTTGTTTTTGCGTGAAATGAGACCGATCTAGGTGAGGAACAAAACTGCTTGTCGGAAGATTGCAAGTCCCAAAGGTAGGGATGAGTTTATTTTGTCAAGATATGAAGGGCCAATCTTAGGGGCAGCACTTTTCATTAGTTGAAGAGTAATACCAGCCTTTAATCTATGTTGTCAGTTATAAACCAACCAATCTCGGCTTTTAATCTTTTTTATTCATCCACTATTTCATTTGCCATATGGTTCACAGGAAGCTGAAGGGTTGTTTGTCAATCTGTGACTTGTAACTCACGCTTTGATTTTGAAGTATAATGAAATGTACAAATTTGTTCAAAGGCCCAAGGATGTGACCCTGGTAATATAGGCAAAGACCTAATGCATTATTTCATTTGAAGATTATCGGTATCGGTCGCCAAGTTTTTGTAGCATGCAAAAATGCTAGAACATAGTTTTCAAAAGTACTTCAAAAGTAGCTCTCATCCTCCATATGATTGCCCGCCATTGAGGGTTATTTAAAGGGTGTGAATACTCGGGCAAAAAGAAACGTCTAATGCCGGTAGCTGACCTAGTTTCGAATGAGGTGTAACAGAAGTGTTAGACACCACCATCGATCCCAGAAAATAGACACACAGCTTTACCGTCGGTAATTAGACACTAGTGTACAGTCAATACACAGCTACAGTGAATACCCACAAAACAGTGTACATAGCAGTGTGGACAACTCAGGTGTAGATAAAAGATAACAAGGTATCACGTTTCATTACTGTCTGCATTTTGTAGCGACAAGAAGAGAACGTCATTTGCAAGCAACGGAAAGTTAACTTTTTCAGAGCGCGGTTTGGGGCGAGTCTTCAATGCCTTTAACTAGATGATGAAATATCTTGTTATGGTTTACTGCTTTCAGAGGGGCAGTAAAATTACTTGTTGAAATTAAAGCATGGGTAACCATAATCTGACTTTCTAGCATATTTTTGTGCAATAGTAATAACCTTTAAATTGCCTCTGGCAATAGAAATCCCTTCCAATGTACATAATCCAACTGATTTCAAAGTTTATTTTGCTTGATCAGTGTCACACTTGAAGAACATTAAGGCAGTTTGATAGCTAGAGTTGTATCTCATAGGAAACTTGTTTACATAGGTCATAAATTCACGTCGGTCAATTTTTGTCAGATGTTTCTTCTTCCCCCCTTCGTTTATTTACTATCAGGTTCGTTTTTACAAAATATTCATAATATTTAGAAAAGGAAACAAAAAATAATAAAAGAAATGAAATGCTAAATAGCAATTATAACAGAAATATTTTATTACTATGCAGCAAAATTATTAGTCTGCTAGGATTCAACATGCAAATTGCAGCCGTTAACGCACATTATGTGCATTACATAATGAATAAAAATACTTTAAATGATTTTTGTTTGAAATAATATATACTTTACTACCATGAGGTAAAAATTTCATCCTACTTTTAAACAAAACCCATATATACAGTTTGGCTTTTACATTCTTCTATTACTCATACAGATGAATTCTGTAGTGTACGGTATAAAATAAGAGCGTTGAATGGATGTGTATTTTTGTCTATGATACCGAAAAAAACCGTCTAATAATCCAGAATATAATCCCCCTCCATTAGCAGCTCTGTTGCAATCCTATTCCAGAAATCATCAACATGAATGCATCCATAAAGCTAATGGGCGATTCCATGGTAACGGTAGGACGTTTTGACTATTAATGATACCACATGTATCACAAACAGTTTCCTTAATTCCATCAAACAAAAGTCACCATTGTAGTACTTTGATTACTTTTCCTATCTTAATAAAAATCCCATTTCTGGATGAAAATATGAATATTACTTAATGATAATGTTTGGCACCAAAATGCTTCCAATAACTAATTTTGAAATTAAATTCTAAAAAATGTAGATTTAGAGTGTTCGTTTGACACCAGATTGGTTGTAGTCGCATGCATTTACTTGTTTTTGGTGGCGCTATGTCCACTGTAGTGTGGAATAGCCGTAATGCAAATTGGTAAACTTCAAACGTTAAAATTTATTGTTTAAACCCAGACTGTTACGAAGCAACCTGTATTACCAATGGGGAACAATTACAATATTTACGAATTGATGTAGGTTGGTATTGGTTGATTCAGCAAGTTGATATTAAACATACAAGAAAGACATGTTCCAATTGTAAATTATTAGTACATTATTTTTATAATTTGTTTTTATTTATCTCATGCATCAATACCTTTTTATCATTTTGAGGATAACCTCAGCAAGAAATTCATTGTTGATTTTATTCATAATAATCCATGAAAACATGAAGAAGAAAATGAATGCAAATTATGTGTACATGTAACCATTTCTATAGTTTCATTCAATTAAAATTTAGTTTAATTTCTTTAGAATGTTTCATTCAGGTTAAATACATGATGATTTAAACTACTCCCTATTGGCCTAAAATTTTCTTCTTAATCCATTAGCAAATTGATCAAAATTTAAAGTCAAGATTGATGAACCTTGAGAGCAATGTTACTGTTAATTTTTTTTATTTTAACATTATAGACTAAGTGTAAACAGTTTGAATAATATTATCCAATACAGGATTATACAGCAACGTGTATAACGTATGACATTATAGTACACAGAATGAATAGTAATCCAGCACTGTTGTGTGATGTACTTATAAAAAGAAAAGTCTAACATTCCCATCTATATGAATGAAAGTGGAAAGATAAGTAGAACAGCTTGACAATATTTCACAATTATTAGTTTCATAGGTTAGCAACCATGATATCACTCAAACTTAAAAACAATTTCATATCTGAGTAAATGACAAGTAGAGTCCTCCAAATATCTGATAAAATTTAGTCACAGATATGTAAACAAACCAGTAAATATAAACTTGCGTTATACCTGACATGTTCATGTATAACATAGATATATGTATAACAAACATCTCTAGTATCAAAAGATTTCAGTCATTTCTAGTATACAAAAATAATGATGTAACTTAAAAAGTTGTTACAAACCATCGCTAGTGACCAGTATTTCCACTTCTGAGGCCACTCGATGACACTATGATGTAGGCAGGGAGTCGTTACAACTTCCCTATGTAGGTTAGCTTTACTTCAAAATCTACAGGTTCTGTTTAAATTAATTTTCAATGGCTCATATATGAGTCAGTTAATTAGATAACTATGACAAGGTTATTTGGAACATACCCTCTGAAGTGATCATCGGTTTGTGTCTAATTATCGCCGTAGGGTATCTTTAATGTATCACATTCAGCAGGAAGGGAAAAAAACATAAAAAGGAAAAGAAAAATGTGACTGGAAGCAGACTTACCAAAAAAGGAAAAAAAATAGAAGTTAATTTGACATTTATAATCATCATTAACCATCATGCAGCAACTGTCTTCTAGTTTTTTTTTTATCTTATTGATGATTGGGCCTTGAACTGAACCTAATTTTGTAAAGCCCCACACGTACATAATTTTTTGTACCAAAAGTAAAAGCCAAATTTCCAGTCTTAAAGCAGCATATTGTGTTTAACCTGATAAACTTTTTATTTGTTTACAGTTTCATAAAATACAGTTTACTTCGTACCCACAACCTGAGCACCCTCATTCTACCATACCTAGAATGTCCTGTCTGCTAGTTGCATTTATTACTATTTTCTGTCATTTTATTTATGATAAAAGGAACAAAAATAGACCTATTCAGTATTTGAAACAGTGTTCATAGGATTTGTAAAGGATGAATAAAAAATTACAAAGTGGCTTAGGGCGAAAAATTTGCTGCAATGAAAGTTTTTTTTATTAATTCACTAATTAGCTACACTTTGTGAGAATATAGATAAGACAGTTTTCTTAACTTGTAAATAAATTTAGCTTTTTTTACAACCATCTTTTAGGATTGTTTTTCTTGTCCAACAAGAATTAAATTGTCTGAGAGATATAAAGTTCTAATATACCTGAAAAAGTTTGGTCGCAGTTCTTAAATTCTAAAATTATGTAATAACACAAAATGGTGCAAACCAAGGATTTCTGGTACTTAGCAACAAATTTTCCTGTTCAAAGTTTCTCTGAGGAGATGAAATATTTAATAAGTGAAATATTGTAGTCATTTTGAACAATTAACTATATATCTGAACAGTTGAAGTATCCAGCATGAAGTAGCACTATTAAAGCCAAACTTGTTGAGCCAGCACTATATATATGCTGTCAAAGAAAAGAAAGTAGCATTGAATGATACATTTAACATGACAGAATTTTGTGGGGTTTTCATCAATTTCCGATGATGGCACGTTTCTTTACCATTAACTTGTAGCATAATGAACATGTGACCAATGTCTTTCGTTTCATATCAAAACTCTTAATTGTGAGAAACTTCAAAAAGGCGATAAACTCAACTTTAATTCTTCTTTAATTGCTACACATATTAACGGGAATGAAAAAAAAGAAGAAGTATATGACTTAGTTTGTTCTTGTAAAAGATATGACATGGAATTTGGCACTTTAAATTTGTTGGGCTTTAATCGTTTGATCCTAGAACTTTATTCTCTTTTGAATAAAGTATGTGTTGTGAATGACTCATTTTAACTTAACTCTTGAAGGTATACGATTGCCTGATAGTTCCTTTAAGCTATGAGTCACAATCCATTTTTCAAAGATGACTTATTGAGTGTTAATGGGACTTATAGTATCGTCTACTGAGAATGTCATTATTCTGATGTTCTTTCATTACAAGTGCCATGTTTTACAACAGCTATACATAAAGCCAACAGCTTTCAAATTCTCTTTTCTAATTTGCATCTATTTGAATATTTTATAAAGAATTAGTTTTGAGTGAATATAATGTCATTATATCACTTAAGCTTTCGCTTGCAAGTGCTGTGGCACTGATATCGCCATTTAAACACAACGTGTGTTGCAGAACCTGTTCAAATGGCTTGGTGCTTACACAGTGCCCATAATGTATATTAGAATAACTCCTCAGGGCAACAACTGACATTTATATTACAATGATATATATAAGGACAAACAAGAAAACAGATACCTGGAACATTTTGTGAGAGTTTTATCCAAATGTTTGGCAAACTTATGTTGCTATAACGGAGAAACTGTGTCGACAAGAAAGGCTGCACAGCAGCTGCAGCTAAGCTGAACTAATATCAAATAACATGGAAATTGTTTTGCCAGAATATGAATGCCCCAATCGATAATGTTTTTGGGTTAACTATTTGCCAGAATATGAATCCCCAAACCAGTACATTTTGGGGTAACTATATATAGATGCTACATGCTAGTATCTTTTGGGTTAACTATATGCTACAACATGAATTCCCAAACCAGTAGGTTACTTCACAGTTTCATTGTTTCCGAAATTTACTCTAAACTTGGGCTCAATTAGTGTAACAACATAGTATTAAACATAATAACCAGTGCCTGGAATAAAGTAGTTCAAGTAGATTACAAAAATATTGTCAAGCTGGCAAAATGTATACATCATATATGATTCATGACAAGAACATGGAAACCTGCCAGGAAGAATCTCAGTGTCAATGACAGAAAGATTCTACCGGCTTACGATTGCCTGTTCAGGTTCAGCTGATATAACCTTTGTAAAAAATTAATGTGAGGTTCTCCTTGAAGGGAGTATTATCAATGTAGTCCTATGTTGACAATGTAAGATTATTATGGAGAACATTAATGAATAATGCATTCGTGTGCAGGGCTGATGTCAAGATGTTTTTGCATGAATTATTTTGGACTATAGTTTCTTCTTTGTTCAAGACTGTCTGACATGATTGATGAAAGAAAAAAAGGTTGGGATTAAGTTCACTTACCAGTTGGAAGGTAACTGCTTTGAAAATATGCCATCCCAGCAGCCATCTTGAATAATCAGAAAATGTTTCAGAATCATTTTCTGATCTCTTTAAAACACTACCCAAGATAATGAAATCGGGAGAAAAAGTTAAAAGACCTTTGAAAGTCGTAACATGGCTTACCAAAACAGAAACCTGCTGCAATCCCCCCTCCACTGGTTTGATCTGGGGTCAATCCCCAGCTGCGTTTACATTACAAATGTTTCACGGAACGTGGGGTCTGATCATCCTTGGATCCTAAACTGTTGCAGAGTTCAAATGGTGGGGACTGATCAGTGTGTAACTACACCAAGCACTGAGTTTCAATACCTTGCTCGTGGTCAAATGTTAATGGGACTATAAAAGTAGTGTCAAATCATTGGACAATCCCTAATTTGTAATAAACCCCGCTGTGATTGTATACACAGAGATTACACTCAACTGGTACAATTTTGAATACTAATTTTGAATAATCTGAACAAATAGATTGAGTTTATAGTTGTTCTTCATACAAATCTAAATGAGGCAAATTTTATGTATTTTATGGTCACCCATCTTCTGAAGATTCTACTCTCCATACTGTCACAATATTTATTGATGAATTGTTGTTTCGCTACTTCTTCGGTCTTAATTGAAAATTTCACTGACCATTCATTTAGTCCAATGGGAAGACATGTTACATCTTACTGTTTATTTCTTGGCAGAGGCCAAGGGGTAATTAACTTTTAAATTGTGGCTGCTATTATGACAATAGAGGATAATTAATCATTCTCATTGATGTACAGTATTTGTTTTTTCAGGAGAGA
>KN891254.1:0-11099 GCA_000934455.1 Apostichopus parvimensis
TGCTAAAGGATACTGTATGAATAAATAATGGTATACCATTAACGAAATTCTAGTAATTATAATAAATGCAAAGTGCGTATTCAAAATTTAGCCTAATGTAAGTCTATAATACCTGCATAGTTTAGCAGAATCTGAAGGAAACTAGCCAATAGATTGTGACTCGGCAGATACTGTTTCTCATTAGCGTAAAGAAAAAGTAGATAAAAGTTTGTAGGATTTGACTTGGATCAAATTGCACAAGTTAATAATCCTTCAAATATAGTGGAACAGAGAGAAATAATTTTTGTTGACATATCGGACACAGCTTTCAGCTATTTTGGGATCCTAAACTGATGTTGATTCTTTTTGTCTTCTCGTCTGTCATGTTCATGTTGATAATATTTACATACATGTCTATATTGTAATTCATTAAGTACAAGTAAGTTGTGGCTCCACCAGTAGACAAGTTGTAACATTGATTGTAAGTAGATTGTATAGGCTGTTAGGCTACTAATTCATAATACATGCCAAATAAATAGACATTTAATCATCGGGAGGGGTTCGTAGCAGACAATGAGTCAGCTGCATACAGACCAGGCAGGTATGCTTATATTACGATACATTCAACTACACAAACATAGTGTGAACAGTTTGCTCTTTACAGCAAGTAAAGCCCCCCTCCGCAGGGATTAGAGCAGTCAGTTCCTTTGTGTGGTACTTAGCAGGGCCAAAACAATTGGTATCTTCCCATTGTAGTGGATGCCAGCATGCTTGTCCCGGCTCAGCCTAAGCTGCCAAGAAGTATTGATCCACCAATCAACAAGTTACATATCTGGATAGTTCTAGATTGTGAATGTGGATGTGGTTCAATACAGTATATGTTCTAACCCATGTTAAAACATTTATTCATTAAGTTTTAAGCAGTATACAGTTTGTACATATTTCGAACCATGTACCAAGAGTTAGATTTAAAACAACATAAAAACAGTTTAATAGTTTATAAAGGACCTGATGTTTACATCAGCAGCATCTTTTTAAGAGGCGGACTTACTTTTAAAGTATACCGACGAACGTCTACAGTATAAGGACTAACATCTACAGCAGATGGACTAACGTCTACTGTACAATATATTGACTAACGTCTGCAGTATACGGACTAACATCTACAGCACACGGACTAACGTCTGCAGTATAAGGACTAACATCTACAGTAGACGGACTAACATCTACAGTATACGGACTAACATCTATAGTATACTGACTAACATCTGCAGTATAAGGACTAACATCTACAGCACACAAACTAACATCTACAGTATACGGACTAACATCTACAGCACACAGACTAACATCTGCAGTATAAGGACTAACATCTACAGTATACGGACTAACATCTAAAGTATACTGACTAACATCTGCAGTATAAGGACTAACATCTACAGCACACAAACTAACATCTACAGTATACGGACTAACATCTACAGTATACGGACTAACATCTATAGTATACTGACTAACATCTGCAGTATAAGGACTAACATCTACAGCACACAGACTAACATCTACAGTATACGGACTAACATCTACAGTATACGGACTAATATCTATAGTATACTGACTAACATCTGCAGTATAAGGACTAACATCTACAGCACACAAACTAACATCTACAGTATACAGACTAACATCTACAGTATACGTACTAACATCTACAGTTTATGGAGTAACATCTACAGTATACGGACTAACATCTACAGTATACGGACTAACATCTATAGTATACAGTTTATGGAGTAACATCTACAGTATACGGACTAACATCTACAGTATACGGACTAACATCTATAGTATACTGACTAACATCTGCAGTATAAGGACAAACATCTACAGTATACGGACTAACATCTACAGTATACGGACTAACATCTACAGTATACGGACTAACATCTGCAGTATAAGGACTAACATCTACAGTATACGGACTAACATCTACAGTATACGGACTAACATCTATACAGTACCGCCAATAAGTAACTTGGTAAACCGCGCTCTTTTTTTGCGCTCAGTGCATTTAACCGCGCTCTATCTTTTGTTAAAACCCCCATTTAAATGCGGGTAATTGCGGGGAACTGTTTATCAGAGCGCAGATTCCATAAGAAGGCTTCCCTAATTCTATTCATGCCCGCTAGAAGTGTGAAGTTCATTGTTACTGTCAGACGGTCAATGGCTGTAATCCTACTTAATTCCTTCCAATCCGGTAACAAAAGAATATCGATCGTCGCTGGAAGAAGGAAGACCAAAGGTTTATACTCGGTGTTAAGCATGTATCTTAAACTGTTTAAATTCAACATACAAAACAAATGTCCGCGCAAAAATATGTGCGCAAAATAGTTGACCATTAAAACCCCCAAAAAAGGAATTCACATTTAACCTGTACGAGGAAAATCATTGGTACAGCAGGCTGTCGTCTGATGATTTGCATGCTACAGTACTGTATAACATTCTTACAATGTGCGTGAAACACTTGTTCTTAGTTAAACTTGGCAACTCGCCAAGAAACGATTGTCAGTGGAACGTCTATACATAGCGAAACAGCGAACAATATCCAATTCACCGAGTCTTGTCTCGTATTCCTAAGCCTATGAACAGTACTCTATATAAATCAGTGCAACGTTTCCTAGCCTACAGTAATGTGCCTAAAGTCCACACAAAACACGAGGCCTGATGTTACTACTAAAAATGATATGTTACCCCGAATTTCCCGAAAGGATAAAACACGAAGTTTCCTTCTTGCTTTTTATTACTTCTGGTAACCAGAACATATCGGGGAATAAAATAAACACGTATAAGAAAGGTTTTCCCCTTGAACACGTAACTATTCTCGTTTAAAACAAGTTTTACTCGCGCAGCACAGTACCATTCATAATTTGCATATTACACCAAATTTACACTCGGCGTCCAGATGGCGGGAAAATGTAACATCATGTTCAATTTGTTGTGTCGTTCCCACGGTGCGATGAACTTGTTGTCAAGTTCGAATGTCGATGACCTACTTATGTTCTGTTACCAATGTCAGTGGGAATTATGTGTGTAAAAACTCGTGTTTTTCCACGTGTCATATATACATAGAAGTTTTACGTAAGCGGAGCGAATTTCGGGGAGGCTCGTTGATTGTGAGTAAGCACTTATCTAAGCATCAGTATTTGTGAAAAATATCGTAAGGTTTTTCAGATATTCTCTTTGAATGTCCCTCCATATATCTCTCTTTCTCCGTCCACTCAAAGCTCGACATTTACGCTAATTCTGTTAGGGGGAAATTATCGTAAATATCGAAATATCGCGATAACTTTTGAACTATTTATCGTGACGGTAAAAAGCAAATATCGCCCAGCACTACCTCCACACTATGAATAGCGTTGTATCGATCGGTTCACTCCCATTGTGTCGGTGGTGAATAGCGAGCGCGGGGAATTTGCGTTCCTTTATTTGGAGTGCGGGGAAAGTAGCGTTCCTTTATTTGGAGCGAGGTTAATTGCAGTTAAGCTGCGTTTTGCGCTGAATCGAGCTTATCTTTACCAAGTTACTTATTGGCGGTACTGTAGTATACTGACTAACATCTGCAGTATAAGGACTAACATCTACAGCACACAAACTAACATCTACAGTATACGGACTAACATCTACAGTATACGTACTAACATCTACAGTATAAGGACTAACATCTACAGTATACGGACTAACGTCTATAGTATACACAGGTTTCTTTCAAGTAGTTTGTTGTGCAAGCTTTATAACTCTCTTCGATATGGTACTGAGAATGCACTCAATGTTGTACATGGAACAAGTTAGACGACACTAAAGTCTATATATAATATAATATAAACTAGATTGATGACTAATCTGTCATCTTGTAGTACATTAGAAGTTCAATAAACGTGTGTACTTTCTTCCATATGGTACTGAGCATGCATGCACTTGTAGTACATATATGTTTATTACGACACTAAAGTCTATAAACAGACATCACGATTGATGAAGTAACGGTAGAATATATTAAACAAAATACACATGCCAGAATTGCTTCTAACATAGTGAAGAATCCCTATGATAGTCATAACTGCAGGCAGCGAGCTGTATGTCTACCTAGCTCGGTGTGTGAAAGTTTGTACTCATCTACAGGAATGGTTTATGAATTGAACCAGACATTTGAATTAGGAAATCGACTACCTGTAACTCTCAAAGGCGTTCCCAGCATGCAACTGAAATTTGTTTGATGTGTGTGTGCAATTATGAATCTTTAAGGATCGACGTAAGAGTATGATATGGAAAAATGAATGGACATGTGACCATGTCTCACAGAATTACATATAATGAGAAAGACGGTAGTCAGTACAGCTTATATAAGGTGCGTCAGAAGTCTTCATTAGTTGAGTTGTTCTGAAGTGGATATTAAAAAGCAAAGAAATTTGTGTTTTTTTAGATTCAGTAATATATGAGTATATGAAATTAAGATGCAAGTTCATTGGAAGGGGCTGAGCACGAACAAGTTTATTTTGTCTAAGTTGAGGATCTATTGAGATGTTTGTAATGGATGCCTGCCCATTCAATGCATTTCGTTTCTACCCATTAGAGGAAGCAAGTCCAATAGTTTAAAGGGAGCTACTGTAAATGAGACCATTCATTTTACTTTTAGAACTCATGTTCCTCTTTGGGTAAATGAATTTTGAGCAACTTTTGCAAACTTACAGTAGGTTAGAGAAGTTGTAGATCGTTTGCATATGAAAATATTTTCATTCTTCATCCGCCTTCATTCCCCTCCACTCACCATCCTCTTCTCTCAGTTTACCTCACTCCCTCTTCCTCCCACCTTCCCTCTCCCTTTTCTCTCTCTTCTCTCTCTCCCCTCTCTCTCCTCTCTTCCTCCTCTCTCCCTCCCCTCTCCCCACTTCCCTCCTCTCTCTCCTCTCCCCCTCCCCTCCCACCTTCCCCCTCCTCTCACCCCTCTCTCTCATCCCTTCCCTCCCTCCCCCTATCTTCCCCTCTCACCTTCCTCCTCTCCCTCAACCACTCTCCCCTCCCCTCTCTCCCTCTTCCCTTGTCGTCGTTCATTGTTCTGTCACTGCTATAGGGTACTTTCTTTGTACAAGATCATAAATGATGCCTGTTTAATCCCGTCTTTTTTCCCTGCCACAGGTTTATAAGATACTGTACGGCTCTGACCCGAGGAATGTATCCGAGGATGACGGTAGCACTCACAACTACACAGATTACCAAGAGTTCATCAACAGAAGATTTGGCGGCCTCAATCACGGGGCCCTGTACAGACACGAATCTAAGAGCAGTATTTACAGTGTAACCGGGGTCCTTGGCATACTGTCTGGGACCCCAGTAGGGGGGCCAAAATCTGGATCATCCGAAGGGGAAGACAGTCTCTCAGAAGGGCTCGTCAACAGCTTTGAAGTAAGTATAGTAGTAGCAGAGGGGGTGTTCACAGGGGTAGATCTGTCACTGCGTATTGAAGAATATGTCTGTTAATGCCTATGAAAGATGGCTTTGGCAGAACTTCGTCTTCATATGTATGTAATAATCTGAGAAGAAGGAAAAATTTGTATATAATATTTCTATTGCTAAATATTCTCAATTTATCAAGATATATATTCATATTAAATAAAACATGTGGGAATGATCCTTTATGGCTAACTTGATGATGACTGTGGTGCTTCAGTGCAGACTAAACTCAAATGTAATTCCTTATGAATTCTAATAAACTCAATCTAAACTTGTTTTTTTTAACGTCATATGGACAATAAAAGTACTCCTGGGTGACATTCAACACCATTCAACCATTTCAAGTTTGAAATGGATTGTAAACATGTCATTTGATGAGATCATGAAGAGTTTGACATTTTCCTCTTTTAAGGTCTGTGTTGCATCTGAGTAACTGAACTAATGGTCTGTGTAATAGACTTAGTAGGCCAGTCACTTCAATTGATGAACCTCACTTGTATAAAAGGCTCATTTCTCAAATGTGAAATTTGTATAGAAATACAGCTTGACTTGAACTGGCAGCAGTGTATTGATTTTTTTTTTAAATAACAGCTACAACATACAAAACTTAAATTTTGTGCCTATAGATACTGTATATTAATATCATACATGAATAGTTATTACATATATAGAGTGAATTCCATAAGGCGTTGTGGACATTCTGACTATTAGATGCTGTGATGATGGATAAATTTTCCATGGTACTAAAAGCCCTGATAAGCTTGTTAGTTCGAAACTAACTGAAGAGATAGAACCTCCAAGATATATATACATATAGATATGTATAGTGCAGTTTTATCTGCAGTTGTTTACCTACATTTGATTAGCCTGTTTAAATACCCTAAAAGTTTACACAATTTGACCCGAAGTGTCGTTAAAAGTAAACCTTCGTAAGTGAGCAGTTAATTGAAGTAAAGCTCTCTCAAGGGATAAGAGTTGATAATTTGATGTAACTCTTGTTTCTCATCCAGGACCATTTTCTTGGCCTTTAGTGGTTTCTTATATTTGTTTTGTTTGTTTCTTTGGGTTTTGGGGTGATTCAGGTTTAGGCTCAATAAATATTCTCTGTTTGAAGAGGAGCCCATTTTGGTTGAATCCTTGGATACAAACAAATACAGGTTGATTCATTAATAGTCAAACCAAAGCTCAATGTAAGTCGGGTTTGTTTGTGAGTTTGTCTCTTTGCAGAGGAGTCTGTGTAGATCTACTGTACTCTAGGCATGATCAATAAATAAGGAGTCTAATCTCTGTATGCCTCAGTTGAGGGGAAGTTAAAGCTAAAATTGTGTCCGTTGCATAAAGTTTGTTAAATTTAGCTTGAAATTAGTTTCAGTAAGTTGAAGAGATTTGTACATGTCAGTGTAAGAGTGTCCACTACAGTATATATTTATATTTTTTTGCTAATAAAGATGATATTATAGTATATTATAGTCTGTCAACATATATTGCTACACAAACAAACTACATGTTTTGCGTTTTCTTACTTGAACTAAAAGCCATGGTGAATGCTTTATTTCTACTAGTTTTCTTACTTGAACTAAAATCCATGGTGAATTCTGAAAAAAGAGCAGGAAGATATGCTTTCACATTGCATCCAGTCCCTACTTCTATTGCAAAAACATACATGGTTCTGTTGTCACGGTTACTCAAAGAAGATGATGTACAGTACTATGAATAATGCAAGGCTGTTCATTTGCATACTAACATGTCATCTTTCTGAGAGAGTGCGAGAGAGAGATAGATAATACAATTAATCAACATTTAGGTACACTAGCTGTTACAAGCAATTTGCAACTACGCAGTGCTGAATAACGCACAAGACATTATGAGAACAATGAACGTAATTATCTTCACATGTAAGCCCCTGGGCATCTTGGGTGCTAATGTGTGTGTAAGATGTGTGTAAGAGCTTTGTCCGTGCATGAAATGATGGTAAAAGAAATATTGACTGATGTTGGCAAAGTCACTAGAGGTCATAGAAGTCATGTACAGTAGGGAAAAAAATAATCAGCAAAAATATTTCTATAATTGGTTATAAATCAACCACAAATGCGTGGCTGTGGGAGAAGAGCTGTCAATTTGAGGCCCTATGAAAAATGAATGTCAAGAAACTTGAAGAGTGACTGTTTTTGCTAAATAGTTTTGGTTAATTTATTGCTCCATCTGTTACTCAAATGCAGCAATGCTATAAAATTGGCAATTAAGTTATTCGTCTGCTCAGATTCATTTCAATATGAATTACCAATTTAAAGGAAAAAGCACCATCATTTTGAAAACGTTTTCCTAATTCGAAAGTTTGCGTTTAGAACAGTGTCGTCTCTGCAACTTTGGTTTAAGAACAATTGGAATCATGTGTTGACTACTCATTCATTCACATTCATCTTTAGTTCGAATGAAGGTTGGGACTGACTGACAGTTACAAACACCATCAAACAGTTACTTTAAAGATATTTGATTTTTTTTGGCCTTGTCAATGGATAGATTCTGCCCAAAGTAACAAGTCCTATTCCACTACATACTTTCCATGACAGCAAATGTTGTCCAGAACTTGCAAAGAATTCCCACACATTGTTCATTCCTAATACTAATCTTCTTTGTATTTATTTGGTCTTCAAAAATTAGTACACAATTCTTCCCCTATCCCTCCCCTCCCCTCCCCTCTCCCGAGGGTAAAATTTGCCTAATATTTTTAGCCAATAAACCAATATATATCGTACTACTGCCTTACTGTAAGTCTACATGTTCAGTTTACTGTAGGAATTTAGCAAAACCTGTGTCAACATTCTATTGTGAATTGGCATCATGGATGCAGCCATGTTTGTTCAGTGTAGACAGTATAGATAGGCAAAGTAAGTAAAATCTCATTAGTGAGTGCATGTTGTTGGCAGAGTGAGTCAAATATTTGTAATCGGTATGCACAGTAGGAATGGAATTGATTGATCCCTGTAACAGGAGTAGAGGGGGATGGCTCCATGTTTCCCCCCATAGAGACCCTTGGATATTGTATGTGACTGTCAGTCAAGTACAACGTTAATTTGTCCCCCTACATGCCCCCTCTACCACCCTCCATATCCCCTTCCCCTCCCTCCCCTTTGCTTTCAATTTCCTCCATCCTTTTTCCTCCATCCTTTTTCCCTCTTCCCCTCTCCCATTGAATGTTTCCTATTCTCCTTTCTCATTCCCCTCTGCCTCACTTTTGTTTCTTCCAAAAACTATAATTGGGGGATCTAATAATCGATGTTTGTAACATGTTTATAATTAGATTGTAATAGACTGTTCTTCTAGCAATTCATAAATCATTATTTCTTTCTCTCCTGTGCCTTATCCTACTCCTCCCTCCCCCTCCCCTATCCCCCCACCTTGGCATTCAGTCCAGTTTACATATACTATCATTCTCTCTTCTTCCCTCTGCGTTATCCTTTACCCTCCCTCCCCCTCCCCTATTCCCCCACCTTTGCATTCAGTCTAGCTTACATGGACTATAAATTGATGCAAACAGAAGCATCACTTCATGGTACCATAGTTCATAGTTCTCTCAAAGAGAACAAGATGTTTTCTGAGCTCAACGGGAAAGTCATTCATCTCAGATAATCGGAGATAATCCCGATTGTTTGATATTAAATCACTCTAGCTGAGCAGGATGCTGCATTTTTTATTTTTACTGAACCATTAACTCTAATAATAATAACGCAAGTACTGACACTATTGATGCAGAATTTTCTCCTATGGAAAGAGAAGGCCGATTTCTGAATCTGTGTCAATATTCTACTGCTCAGCACGCTTTACGAACCAGGATACCAAATATCGATTAATGAATGACAGACTATAATGTCTTACAGATACAATGCAGTGGTTTTTGTTAAGGACTTGCCTATAAATAATTATTAAACTTGTTCGTGTGTCATCAACGAGGCAAGAATTAATTGTCAAAGTATTGATGATCGATGGGAGTGAGCAATAAAAACTGAACCATTTGAAAGGGATCCTGGGTTAAGAGTCTGGAAATGCAGGCTCTTGCGAGATATACGGAAGGTTGAAGATGTAGTTTTATATTAATTAATATCTCTCAACTGGACGGAGTTATGAAACTGTATGTCAAGAAGAGTACAATATGCTCTACCCATTTTCCTTTTTTATGGGAGGATTCTTTGTTCAGCGCTGAGACTCTCTGCAAAGTGTATTTTACAATAATAATTTTTTTCAGTTTATGATAATATTATCCCCCAACCTGAATTCATATCCTAGCCTTGCTAGGATATTAAGCTAATCACATTTTTTAGTAATAACACTACATTTTGTTTTCATTCTTAACAGGACTCCTTGTTCAGCCCAGAGACTCTACAAGATGTCTTGTGCAATGAAGAGACCGTTCATGATTTATACAACTCCGACAACCAGACCGATTTTAATACCTCGGTGAGCGGTCTTTACGTCTTCTAGTCAACTTTCGAAATTGCACGATCATTACTGAACATTGTAGAAAGCTCATCACACCTGGATGTGACACATTTTAGCAAACTGTCGTAATGAGTTAGTGCTATATTTACATAAAACCTTCTCCTGATATTACCAAAGCTAAAAATATACAAAATGGAGCAAATGTACACTATTTAGTAAGAAATGTACCCCCCAGTTGATAGAAAATACAACCTTGAAATTTGTTTGAGGAATGACTTAAATATGCACAGATGGTTCTCCTAATGGTTGAACGAGCATAGCGTGACAATCTGTCTTCAAGTTTTCTGAAGTAGCAAAGTGAATTAATTTATTTATAGAACGTGAGCGGTTTCATTTCCATGCAGTTGAAAATTTTGGGCATGATAGAAACTATAGTTCAAAGTCGGGATGTCTGTTAAACTATACCTACTTGGGTAAATAAAAGATTCTTCATAAACAGCCTCGTTGAGCAATGTTAAAACAAGAATGCTAAGGTTGTGAGGAGACAGGTATTGTTAGGAAACCATAAATGGTCTGCTTTGGAACATTAATTTATTATGAGTTTTAAAGCAGCATTTTGCGTTTTGTCACCGTTTTTCACTTTTTTGACAACTCCATCAAGTTTTTACATATATCAATCACAAAGCAGCAACCTAAGATATTAGCCAAGTTTTTTCCCCGCCAAAAGCATTAATTGGCGAGTAATTAAGTACATTTGCAGATAATGAGAAAAGTGTCCTCTGACAAATTACACATTTAATATTAATCGCATACAGTTCCCCCAACCCACTAGTTTGAATTCAACCAATCAGAGATGCAGGTTTATTCTGCAAAAATTCATATTATGGGCGAGGTTTATTTGGATCCCAAGTGAAAATATCTTCGAGAAAAACAAAGTTGAAAGTTGTAAATTTTTCGACTTTTATGCCACCATTTGAAGTAAGATTTAAATAGATAAGCTAGTTATGTATGTCATTATAGCATCGTGGAATCAGTGAGGTTGAGAAAAACCATAGAAAAGGTGGTGGGGGGGTGGCGGTGGGGGGAGGGGGGTTTCTTGAAGATCTCTTTGCTTTGCATCAAAGTAAACAGATATTCAATTGAACCTCTTGAAGGCTCTTTTGTATGGTCGTTAA
>KN891254.1:11149-34706 GCA_000934455.1 Apostichopus parvimensis
GGGGGGTTTCTTGAAGATCTCTTTGCTTTGCATCAAAGTAAACAGATATTCAATTGAACCTCTTGAAGGCTCTTTTGTATGGTCGTTAATTATATCACAATAAACTGAGTGAAAATGAAATCAGCATTGCACTGTGCTGAGATTTACATCCATGTATATTACATGTATATTACATGTATATTACATGTATATTACATACATGTATCTTACATACATGTATATTAAATCCATGTATATTACAGAAGAGTGACAAACTATTTCCTTAATGCCTTATATGGGAAACAGGATCAGAAAGGAAACAAGTCTTTATATAATTGTCTGTATCATGTTTTGTTTGTGTTTTTTCTAATTTATGTTTCCTTGAAATTCTTATAATGTTAGAGAAGTTTCAATGACATCTTTTTTTGGCTGACAGACATCAAAATGTGGACCTGGTGAAATAAAATGAAAGTCGATAACTTTAACATAAGAATACCCAAGCTATTCCTTTCAGAATAATTTAAAAAAAAAAGTTAGCTGTGGGATGAATGTTTTTCAAATGTTTTTGCTAAGGTTTATGCATATTCATGATAATTATTCTATGCATATTCATTGCAGAGGAGCTTTGCAGATGCTACTTGCAACAGGGAGGATTCTTATGATATCTTTGAGAGCCTCTCAAATGAACTTCATGATCAAATCGATACAGGAAAAGTTCTTGACTTGGTGAGTATCGAAGTGTTTGTTTTTATTCTGGAATAAAGGCCAAATTGATTCATGTGATCAATTCACATATATCAGAGACTTGTGAAGAACTTATCAAGTAATATTATATATGTACAAAGTTAACAGGGCTTTACCTTTCATTCCTAGCAGGATCTTCTTCAGAGGTTAACTGAAATGAAAACAAATTAAGACACATTAAGAGACACAGATGGACAGACAGTTAGAATTAGACAAATAAGCAATGAATAGAGTTAAAATAGACACAACAAATTAGAGGTCAGATGAGAGAAAAGAGAGATGAGAGGGGGTTAAAGGCTGTGGAGATAAACTTTAAGGGGTGTAACAATGGGAGGTAATTAGTATTAATGGAGGTGAAAAGGGGATAAAGAAAGGAAAACCTGTGAAAGAGTATAGAAGGGATGAGAGTGCTGGAGTATGAAGGAGGGATGGGGTAAACCAAAATGAGGGGGTGGGAGTATGTTTAGTCATTCCCTTCTTGGATGTTGAGACCATGTGGTTGAATCGTGCAATGGCGTTGGATTCCCCCCCCCCTTCCCCCAAACAATAAAAATTTGTTCCGTTGAAGCATCTACAACATGTTGAAGGATTTACAGAAAATGGACAATGCATTATTAATGTATAACATGCACAACAATGTAGAAGTTTTTATGACTCTGTTCTTGCCAGCCGGTACTAAAATTTAATTGCCTCTTATTGATTTGTTTTCAGTTGAATATTACCGATGAAGAACTGTCAAGGATGAAGAATATGACCGCTGCTCTGATGGATGAGGTACAGATATTTTAGTCACCTGTTTATTATGTAGTCAATGTAGCAGCAGCATCACTAATGAAAGACTTAAAGGTGTTGTTAATGAAAGACTTTAATTGCTTGTTATCTGTCGGATGAGGAAAATGACATCCATCTTGAACCTTCATACCTGTCATGCGTGCTGCACAGTGTAAATAAAATCCCAACGTATGAAATGTGGCACGATATAATCTGATTCCTGTCAGCATTTTGATCTCTAACATTACTATGGTTGATAGGGGAAAATATATATTCTAGGATTCCTTACCCAAATGAAGTTGAAATGAAAGCATTGAAAAAAATGGCTTCAGGCTGGATACCGACAGGAAGTAGAAGATGTATAACTGAGAATACGACTAATTGCCAGGAAACGATAGGTTAGGCTCAATCGATATAGATATCAAGTGAGTTTGTTGTGAGACGAGGTTAGAGGTTCAAGGTTACATGGAGGTGGTCAGCTATTGAGCAAACTGTGGGACAAGTAAATCATTAGAACTTGAATGAAATCATTAAATTTGAATGAAATCAATAAATCTCCTTTGTTTGGACAGACACCTCTCTTTAAAGTAATCAGTATGGAAAACTAGTGTGTCAGTTCTTACTTGCAATCTAGTTGTTGTTTATTATTGAGTGTGTACAAGTCTCATTAAATCACAGCAGCTGGAAGGCTGGATGATTGTAGAGTGAGGGTGGCCTGCCTTTTATGCTAGGTTAACAACTCTTGTCTGACATGGAAATAAATGGTAGCTGGTTTTTAATGCCAAGCTGTCGACACAATGCGTCATTACAAACAGGATACTGTCCAGGAAGTGAATGTTGGCTGTAGAAGCAAAGAGAGAGAGGGAGCAATGATGCTGTCCATTTAATATGCTAGGCTGTAGCTGTATAGATTGCTTTGAGAATGTTTCAGGGGGTTGTTTTAGTTTTGTTATTCATCTGATATACTGTATGGTGGAAGTGTTCAACTATAGAAAATGACTTGAGAATGTTTCAGGGGGTTATTTTAGTTTTGTTATACATCTGATATACTGTATGGTGGAAGTGTTCAACTATAGAAAATGACTTAAGAGTGTCTCAGAGGTTTCAGGGGGTTATTTTAGTTTTGTTATCCATTTGATATACTGTAGGCTGTTATCGTTCAACTAAGATTGGTTTAGGAGTGATATTGAAGTTTGGGCAATAGAGCAGTTTCCTGGTTCATATGGGCGTTGTTACTTTCATATTATGTATACAGATGAAGTATATTTTTATTGTGTCATATTAAAGTCAGAAATAAAAACTAATTAAAAATGAAAGGGAAAGATGTTTGGCATTATAAATCCAGTGCATTGTGGAACACTGGAGACCCACTTCGTTGTGAACTCATTATGGATGTTTTATTAAGTTTAAACCAATATCATATTGGATCAACATTTAACCTTAGTAAAAGAACCAAAAGCTGAAAATGAAAGCAAAAGTTTGCTGGATGAAAATGAAAGGTCACCTTCGTCGAAATGAACTCATTTGTAGATAGTGAATATCCTTTAACGATGGTCTCCTCTCTCCTTTTTGCAGCTTGAACGATTCATCCTGTTCCAGGATGCTTTGCAGAGCTTGGTAGCTTTTGCCGAGATTCTGCCGGCTGATTCGTGCCCAGAAGAACCCCCTCCGCCCCCTCCCCACAGGGCAAAGCCTGGACCCGACGACCCTGTCTATGAGACGACATCCCCAGTTCCCCTGGGGAATGTCACCCTGCCAGCGTTGAACTCTACCAACGTTACCGAGAGCTCCAACTGTTCGTCACCCTGTAACCAGTCGTCAACGGTATCACCGCCGATGGCTCTGACTACTCCTTCACCAACCACCCCGTCAACCACCACTGAGCTGCCACCAACCCCGCCACCTAAGCCCAAGGACCAGAAGGCAGTCACTATCAGTATGTTGTATAAGCTCTGGGTGCAAATGCAAGAACGGCTGTGTGGGGACAAGGTCCACGTGAACCAGGAGGTGATAGACCGGGGTGACTACAAGGAGCTCTCCAAGCACCTGACCTCGATCCAGAAACGTAGCCTGGGTCTCCTGCTCTACGTACTCTTCCAGAATCCAAAGATCCCGTACTCACCCAATACACCGGATGTCAACGACTTGATCGACAAGGTCAGTAGTCCAGCAAAGTTCTGATCACTTTAATACCTGTCTCATAAACAATCACTGTATTCTACTATCTTTGCACACATACTTTAATATGGTACTCTACCCTATCACCAAACATACTTGCTCCACTTTGTTGTTGTACCTTCTTCCAAAGCCTCAGACAAAAAGCCTTAGACAATTCCTTTTAAGTTCCAAGGAAGATTAGTGAACTCTGTGACCTAACTTTGAGTAAAAGTTTTCATCAAAACATCATAAGTTGAATTTCCTGTATCCTCAAGCCTTCATTAAAGTGTTAAAATATAAAAGAGAAGTAGGTTTGACATTTTTTTGTAAATTGTGAAGTTGCAGTCAAAAGTTTGATTTTTTACATTAAACACATACTTTACATTTGGAACGGTTAATTGTAAGTCCGGTGATGCAGAAATGAGACCAGATTGTATTGTAGGCATGTGTTATCCCTCATTTTATGATATAAATTATGAGCTTTAGGTTTACATATGATTCATTGAGTAATTGCTATATAAAGTTTATCAATGGTTTGTGATGTGGATATTGGGTTATCAACATATTTGTGCACTAGAAGATTGAAGTCAAGTTTATCAATATCTTTTAATTGTACTTTCTCTCTGGATATTTAATTAGTTCTCTTTGAAGAATAAAACTGAAAAGAGGTTATACAGGCTTGGCTGCTAGCCTTTGTTTTGATAATGCTTTTATGGAAACTACAACAAACTCAAGATAAGCTCTCATTTTTCATCTTTGTTCGTGTGTGTGGGTGGGGGGGGGGGGAACGAGGAGGTGGTATTGGTTGCTTGACATTTCCATATATTGCTAGATTTGATGAAGAGATCTTAGAATTTATTTTCTTTCTCAATATGTTGTTTCTTTGATATATGTTGTACCATTCAATAAACTCATACACATATTTTTATATTTTTATTTCATATCTCAGGCTAGTGATTTCATCTATTTTGCTAAGAACATCACCTTCATGGCTGAGACCTGGCTGAATATATCACATGAAGTGAGGGAGTACTTGCATATGAATACAACCATCATGGCTCTGGAGGGTCTTGGAAAGGTATGTCACCAAAATAAGTTTTCTATACACAGACTGCTGGAGCCAAAAAAAAACAAAAAAAACAGTACCTATTAAATCTGTGGTTTCAAATTGTCAGCTAATGTAAAAATCTCTTCTGTTTCCTTTTGTAGCCTACTAATTGACAATTTGTTGGAATGCTCTCACAAACCTAAACCTAAAGGATAATTTAGCTTTCTTCTGAAACTTGACTGTGTGTGTGTATGTAGGGGTGGGGTTTGGGGGAAGGGGAAGGGATAATTACATTCATTGATATGTTCTCTCCATGGTACATGGATACTCTTCAATTCGTCCATCTGATTGGCTAGTATGCTTCATATTAGTGAATGGTATTTTATCTGTGAACATCACCAATAGAGCATCGGTTTAATTATGGCAGGTCTGTTTTGCTACGAGTTACCTCCCATTGTTGTGACGACTCATTTACTAGAAATGTGTAGTGATATCTCCTTTAAAATATGATTTGATTTGTTGTTATTGTGATGTCTAGTAATATTTCTAAAATATGATCTTTTGGTGTGATGTTTTCCTCCTTACTAAAAATGTGTAGTAATATCTCTAAAATATGATTTGATTTGATTTGTTGTTATTGTGATGTCTAGTAATATTTCTTAAAATATGATTTTTTGTTATAATGTTTTTCATTAAGTTGGAGAAAACCCTCATCGAGCATCCGGAGTTTATGCAGAACGTCAGCATGAAACCGGAAGTACGTAACTTCATCCTAAACGACTCCCTGATCTCCCCGCCTCTCATCGAGCAGAACCTCGACGTCTTGGACAACGTGGCCTGCGCCTGGCTGTCCCTGGTAGGCCCGATCAAGTGGGACATCTTTGTCGGCTTCAAGAACGAGAACGACATGGTCGATTTCGTCCTGAACAAGGCGGCGTCGAGGAACATCACAGTATTTGCAAGTACGTCGAGAGAGAGACTTGAGCGCTATGTTCCTAAGGTTCAACCTTTGGTGTGATCTTGGTTTATTGTGTTGGATTAAATGTTAATAAAAAGATGGTGGGAAGGTTTGGTAATTTGGGTATTACCTGATGTGATTGACCAGTCCAAAACAGATGTCTTTAATTGGCTATCACTGACCAGTCACTGATTGACCGTTTCAATGGCTGCCCATGCAGACATGGTTAGAAGTAATAACATATTTACATCAGATAGATATTCTAGTCTTTTCCGTAGTTGTTTCTTACGAGATATTCTTGAGAAGATGTGTGACTTCTTCATCAGATCTAGTCGTTCTCCTTCCTCAGGCCTCGTCTTTGATGTCGACCAAGACGGGAATCTCCCTGCGCACGTCGTCTACAAGATCCGGCAGAATTCGAGTTACACGGCCAGGACGGACCTGATCCGTCGCCGTTTCTGGCAGCCTGGCTCGGAGCATCACAGAGTCATAGGCTACTACACCTACGGATTTGTTTGGCTGCAGGACATCGTCGAGAGAGCCATCATCGATAAAAGAGTCGGCAGACGAGTCACTGAACCGGGCGGTTACGTGGAGGAGATACCTTATCCATGTTATCTGCAAGATAAGTAAGTATTACATACTCAGGCGGTTATATGTGGATGTGATACCTTATCCATGTTATCTGCAAAATAAGTATTACATACTCAGGCGGTTATGTGCATGAGATACATTATCCATGCTATCTGCAAGATAAGTATTACATATTCAGGCGGTTAGGTGGAGTAGATACCTTATCCATGCTATCTGCAAGATAAGTAAGTATTACATACTCAGGCGGTTATGTTGATGAGATACATTATCCATGTTATCTGCAAGATAAGTAATACATACTCAGGCGGTTATGTTAATGAGATATCTTATCCATGTTATCTGCAAGAATAGTAAGTATTACATACTCAGGTGGTTAAGTGGGTGTGATATCTTATCCATGTTATCTGCAAGATAAGTATTACATACTCGTGTATGTGATACCAGTCCTATACAAGAGAGGGAGTGCTACACTATATGAACATAATCCATGAAACTTGTAAGACAGGCCAGCTTTATATATTCCCATATGTAGTGAAAGGTTGTGTCAAGACAAGTGACTTGCTATGTTGTTAATATGGGTATTCAATATCGTGTACAAAATCCATGGAATACTTTGTGTATTCGAGATGGGACCCATGTAACTTAGAAAAGCATAAGTTTTACCCATATTCTTCTGTAGTATCCATAATACAGTTGGGTAGTCTATGTCATGCAGTGCTAAGTGACTACTATGTGTGTGCACACATGGTATGTTAAACTGTGTATAAGGGCATTGAGAACTGCTTTGCCAAACGTTGCACTGTCAATATAATCTTTTAGTAAATTGAATGCTGATCATACAGATAACGTACTGGATACTGCCTGGCAGATATTCATTGTATGTCGTACACCGGTTCATAGTCCCTAGATATATATATATATCAGTTTGGAATATGCGAGATTTCCTTTTGTTATGCCATATTATTTTGGTAATATTTTTTCTTCCAGCTTTCTATTCATGATAGCAAACATCATGCCGATGATTATGGTCGTGTCTTGGGTCTACTACGTGGCCATGCTAACCAGAAGCATTGTGTATGAGAAGGAACAGAGGTTGAAAGAGGTATGTGATTCTGCTATGCTTATATATTTATCAAAAAGTAAAAAAATAATAGTAAAAACAAATAATAATGATAATAGAAATGAATTGTACACTTTGAGTGGAAAAAGATGACAAACAAAATTTGCATAAAGTTCTTTACAGTCAAAGGTATGGTTAAACAATAATATCAGTTTTCCTATATGTGTACTTGTTCCTTAAATTTGATTGAAGACAGTGATGCCAGTGGCGTAACAATGTGCCTGGGGGCTCCTGGCCCAAAGGGGCCCCCTATCAGGAGATCCATGCAAGGGCATCCGCAGAAATGTCTACAAGGGAGGGGGGAATCAGTAGGTCATTTAGTTGTAACACACTGCTTGATACTATCTAAGTGGAGCGCCACCATCGGTTGGCGCGGAGCGTCCCACAATTTTTTCGGAAAAGAAACTTCCCGGGCGTTTCAAGTTGCATTAACACATTGATTATTTTGAGATCTCATGTCTTAGGATTTTAACATTTCAATAGGGGGGGCCCCCTTTTGGTGGGGGCCCCCGGCTCAGCACGGTCCGAGCCCATAGGAGTTACCCTACTGAGTCAGTGCTGATTGCTTTAGCTTCACATGCGCCATAAAGGCGTTGAAACAGCGAAAACTTTTAACCTTCTCAATCATTAAATGCTCTGGAATCTCCAAATTTCCGTCCACTTTACAGGTCATGAAGATGATGGGCTTGAGTAACGGTGTTCATTGGGTGGCCTGGTTCATCACCAGCATGATGCAGGCCTCCGTCATCGTCGCGGCGATCACAGCCATCCTCCACTACGGGAATATTCTGATGCACAGCAATCCATTCATTGTGTGGATCACCTTCACTTTCTTCTCTGCATCAGTTATCGTCTTTTGGTGAGTAAATCAAAGTTGATGAGGAATTTTTTGTTTCTCAAAGTTGTCAATTGTCTGGGAATCATTTTATGATCCCTTCTGGGCAGATGCTGCCAAGTTATCTCAACAAAAACCATTTTCATCAGCAAGGACTGTTAAATATCCACAAAACCATTTATATCCACTCAGAATGTTTAAATCAAAACAGACCATTGATACCAGTAGAGACTGTTCATACCAGCAGAGACTGTTCATATCCACAAAGACCATATATATCCACTCAGAATGTTTAACTCAGCACAGACCATTGATACCAGTAAAGACTGTTAATACCAGCAGAGTCTGTTCATATCCACAAAGACCATATATATCCACTTAGAATGTTTAAATCAAAACAGACCATTGATACCAGTAAAGACTGTTACTACCAGGAGAGTCTCTTCATATCCACAAAACCATTTGTATCCACTCAGAATGTTCAAATCAAAACATACCATTGATACCAGTAAAGACTGTTCATACAAGCAGAGTCTGTTCATATCCGCAAAGACCATTTATATCCACTCAGTATGTTTAAATCAACACAGACCATTTATACCCGCAAAGACTGTTCTTCCCAACAGAGACTGTTAAATATCCACATAAACCATTTATATTCACTCAGAATTTTAAATAGACCATTTATACCAGTAAAGACTGTTCTTACCAGCAGAGTCTGTTCATATCCACAGAAAAGATTTATATCAGAATGTTTACATCAACACAGACAGTATACACATAATGAATGGTTATGAGTGCAATAGTGCAAATATTTCATGAGTTGAAAGATGGAATGTTCCATTCAACGAGGCGCAGCCGAGTTGAATGGAACAAATTACATCTTTCAACGAATTAAATATTTGCACTATTGCACGAATGGAAACCATTCATTATTTGTTTTATACAACACCTTCAAAATTGGATATTTGTATTATAGATGGGTAAAATGCACTCATGCAACAGATTGTTTTGAACAGACAGGTTTCTCTGCTCTCCTTACCATTGAAAAAAGTGCTATCAAAAAAGTATAACCCATGGTTCTATTTCATAGAGTGGAATAGAGCGGATTTTGCATGCAATCGACGAGCAATTGACCAATCAAATGGCCGGAATATAATTAGGTGTTGTATAATATATACCAGTAAAGACCATTTCTTGCAGGAAAAACCATTTATATCAAACACAGATCATTTATATCAGCACAGACTGTTGACATCTGCAAAGACCATTTTTATGAATAAAAATCCTGATTGTGTCGGGAAGACTATTCATATCAGTGAAGACCATAAACATAAGTTTCGACCATTTTACGTCAGCAAAGACCATTCATATCAGAAAGTACCATTTATAAAAGATCATTTGAATAAGTAAAAACCATTTATATCAGTAAGACGTATAAACATCATTGTAAACAAACTTTATATCAGCAAAGACCGTCGATATCATAAAAAGACCGTTTACGACAACAGAAGGCCACGTCTATCAGCAAAGACCATAAGCAAAGCTTGTTCATAAGACCGTTTTTTTTATCATGAATAAAGACCATTTATATCAAGATCATACTACGTATCTCTTTTTCAGCTTTGTGATAAGTGTTTTCTTCTCCAAGGCCAAATTGGCTTCTGCTTGCGCTGGCATCATTTACTTCACCACGTACGTACCGTGCATCTACATTCAAATCAGAGAGGAATCACTGGCCTATGTCACCATCCCCTCACAGATTAAGATGATGGCTGTAAGTACGAAAGAACCATTGCAACATTTTCATTTATTGTTAATGTAAGGAGGCGAGCGATCTGTGCTTTAAATGTGTGCACTCATTACTTTCTTTTGTTATTGTTTTCTCATTTTTGCTTCAAAAGTATAAACAGGGGTTCGGTGGAGGCTTGGCATTGCCTCATCATGCTTCTAATAGATTGGTTCATTGGTTTGCACATTGATACTAATCTTTATGTGACATTTCTCAAAACAACGTTCATTTCATAAAGTCACTGTTTCTCGTGTTTCTTCCAGTCGATATTCTCTCCTACTGCGTTTGGCCTCGGAGCTCGTTATTTCGCCCTCTACGAGATCGGGGGCGAAGGCGTCCATTGGAATAACCTCTTCAGCAGTCCAGTAGAGCACGACGACTTGAATTTATTTCAACTCTGGATCATTCTGTTGGTGGACACGGTACTGTATGCCATCATCGTCTGGTACGTGGAAAACGTCTATCCAGGTGAGGTTACTACCATTCTCTCGGGAACTTTCTCTTAATTCTGTTTACATCTCTGTTTTGTACATATTTACAACAACAAAAATCAGTTTTTATTGAGGGTGAGTCGCTCATGCACACAAAGGTTGGCTGAGATAACAGATCAATACATAATACACTACTGAGCATCATCACGTTATACGTTACAACTTAAAGATACGGGTGTGCTAGTACACATACCAATAGATATAGCCGTATGTATTAACATATAAACTACATAACAACAGCATTCCTATAAACTATCTTACACGTTGCATGTCTTTATCGTTGCGATCTGTTGAACCGTACGGGTATGAAGAAAATATTAATTCGTTCATTATCCTCATTCGTTTCCCCCTTCTACTTTCCTTTGAATATTTTAGGATCCTATGGGCTCCCCAGACCCTGGTACTTTCCTTTGCAGTATTCCTACTGGTTTAGTAGTTCCTCAGGATTGACCGACGGAGGAAACAGACGACATCCATTGTCAGTCATGGAGGAAGATCAGGAATTGTTGATCAGAAACGAAGGTAAATTTCTACCTATATTACAATCCAGTCACATTTTGCTCGAAGTCATCTTTAAGAAAAAAATGCACAAAGCAGTTGAATGTATAAGAAAGTCTTTGTTGGATGTTGCATTGTGTTCAATATCGGTGAATAGCTGGTAAAAAAGCAAGGAAATTCAATATTTTCCCCGAGACCTCTCAAAAACAGAAGAAAAAAAAATAACATCACCAACACTGTTATTTTAAAGATAAAAATGACAAATGGTGAAATTTTCCATTTTATTCAGAATTGGGAAACTCAAACTCTGGATTCTTCTAGGGAAAGTGGTATTTAAATCAAAGAATAGGGCATTTCCATACCATTTTATGGAGAAGAATACCCCCATTGTTGTCTTTTGATCTTGTTTATTGTTTTCTTTTGTTTTGATCTTGTTTATTGTTCTACCTCTCTACAGGCATTACTTGTGAAGCAGAGCCTTCTGACTTACCTCTCGGTGTCTCTATTCAGAATCTCACAAAGGTCTGGTTTTCTCCCTTTTTAAATAAATCGGCTCTTCTAAATAACACGTCGTAAATTTCTTTATAAGGTTGGAAGAGGAATATAATTTTCGAGTTTGAGAAATTCTAGATGTTATCAACCCCTTGATATCAGTGTTGGTGCCTTAAAACGGCCAGTGTGGTGGTATCAGGTGGAGTGGTTCAAGGTGGGATTAACCCAATCACACTGTTCCATCTGAATTAACTGTAGAAACACTAGATCATTCCATTTCTAGTTGGGGTGAAAATAAAAACATACCAATATGTCTTTCTCTGAAAGTCTGATAATTCTCCCCCCCCCCCACCCTTTGTAGCATTTTATACTAAGTTATGCTTAACATGCAAATTAACATGATTCAATATGCACTGGATAAAGTAAGCTATTTGAGAAAAATTTGTATTAGGAATGAGATATTCCCTAAACCAAAATGAATGTGCCTCATATTGTTATGTCATGTTCATATTGGGAAGTGAACAAGACTTCATCCAGTTAAAGAATTCATAATTAAGGAGAGGGAAAATGCAACTACTCTGTCACTTTTTCAAATCTTATCTATAACAACTTTAATTAGGGATCAAAAGCTTTCAAACTGGGACATAAAATTCTCTTTATTGGGTTTAACAAAAAAATCACATATTAAGAGCAGCTATGTGTTTTGTAGTCACACAGTTAGGTCTAGGTGTGATTAATTTACTTATATGCAAATATTGATGGCTTGGTCAGACTTGGTCAACACAAGTGATAGGTACAAGTGTATTAAAATGACAGCCAATTCACATTGTATCACACTTTACTATCATACCATTATACCATAATGGGGGAGCGGTCTACCCCTTTGCAGTAGTAAAACATTAGTACAACAACTAATATATATATATTTATAGATATAATAAATTATTACAACAAACAGTATAACAAAAAGCTCAAACAGTGTATTTAACAGTTCAGTGAAGGCAGAACAAATAGTACAACAGACAAAACAACAAATGGTACAACAAATAGCACAATGAATTACAAAGCAAGCTACAACATATAGTACAGCAAAAAGTGCAGTTAACATTATAACAAATAGCACAGCAAACAGTACAACAGCTAGTAGAAAAAGTGGTATAACAAATAGCAAACAAATAGTACAACAAATAGAATAGCAAAAAGTATAGTTAACATCATAACGATATCACAACAAGGAGTACAAGAACTTGTAGAACAAATGGTATAACAAATAGATCAACAAATACCAAAACAAATAGTACAGCAAGCAGCACATAAAGTAGTACAACAAATTTTAAAACAAAAAGTAAAACAATTAGTACAACAATAGTATAAACACTCTATACTTTATGTTACATGTGTGTAAGTAATATCTACACAATACAGACATATCTCTAACAGCATTGGAAAATAAATTCTTATATCACTGTATAGCATGATCGGGATACATATTTTATCATAGTGTAATTGTTTATATTTGTTTCCTCCATGTATACCAATTATTACTTTACCATTTTCTCCTCAGATTTACAAAGACGGTCACAAAGTAGCAGTGAATAAGCTGAGTTTGAATATGTATGAAGGTCAAATTACATCATTCCTGGGTCACAACGGAGCCGGAAAAACCACAACCATGTAAGTAATGCAGTATTTTAAAAGAAACCATTAATTGACTGATAAATAGGTAGATATGATAAAACATCATATTAATTCAAAGCATAAGATTTATAATGGCGTTGCTATGACAGTTTGGTGATATTTATGAAGATGGTGTTCATACATTCACCAGGGTATCCATCATACCCTGGTGACGACCTATGACATTGACATTATTGGCAAGAGGTCTTAGTCTGAGCTAGGAAGCTGTGAGATGGAAATTTTAGTCATTTCATTTTTAGTATCCTCTCGAGGAAGCCTTGCTTTGTCATTACAGATCACTGTTTTGGTAAACATTCAAAATTGATTATCCAATCATTTCTTATAAATATGTAACTTGCCTCAGTTGCATTCTCTATAATAATCAGGTCATTATCATATTTTCATATTTGCTTCAGGCAACTGATTACTTATCAAGGTTTGATCTGGTTTTTGTTTTTAATTAATTTCTGCATGGTTGGCTCTTTATTATATCTGTGAAGGTCTATCCTTTCTGGGTTTTATTCCTCTAAGTTCATGCTTTGTTGATCAGCAGAGGAAGTCAACTGGAAATTGCTGTTTATAATTTGACACGCTGTAAGGAATGGTAGCACAGCCTATAAACAATTGTATCACAGATTAAGTTCGTATAGTCTTCTCAGAGTCAATTTGTCTGGAAGTCTTTCCAGGTGTGGTAACAGAGAAAAGTGTTACACTTTACACTGAAGCTTTTAATGAGGCTCTACAGTGTTTTAGCAGAGGGCCCTGTTATACCAGTCTTAATGCACTGTTTCTAACAAGCCTTTGTTTTTCACCATCTCTGAATTTAATTTACACGATCGCGTGAAAGTGATCACAAGCTGCTGACACACCAGATGCACTGGGAGATTGGCTAGTTCATGTCTCCATTGGTTTAGTTTTGGCGAACGAAAAAAATAAAAAACCCTTTCTGAAGAAAACACCAGTTACTTTGCTTAAAACGGTTTGTTTGACTTGATACTTGATAAACAAGTTTCAAAAAGATCTCCTCTTCAATAGTTAGGAAACAGCATTGTATATACTATTTGTGATCAACTCGTGGTACTGATATGACCTACAGTCAATAGGTTATGATGTAACACAGAACTAGATAGGCCTGATATGGACAGCGCCCTCTGTGGATATTGGGCTTGGCTGGAGAGCCACATTGTATTACATCCCATGATTGGAAAAAATTATAAATATCAGAATAGATATGTGTCCCCACACAAACTAGGCAAGACACATCATTGATAGCAGTATGTGTGGTAATGTTACTAGGAGTATGTTGTACCTAACTGTAGTGTGACTTTTGGTTGGTACAGTATAATATAACTAGTATGTTGTATCGATGTAGTGGAAAGCTTATGAATTGGGTGGACGCATAGGGCAAGGACGAAATGTTAATAACAAGGTGACTATGTATATGAGGAGAGGAAGGGGAGTAATGGGGGAGGGGGGTTGGATGGATGTGAATTACTCTTCTGTGCCTCTATGGGTACTCTACTATGCTCATAGTTTTTGAGTGTGTCTAGGAGGTAGTTGATTGAGGCCCCTCCTTACCAGGTACTAAACTGTACTGATAGCAATATCTCGATGTCTTTGATATAGGTAGTTGCATTAGGTCGGCTGGAGGAAAAAAATGTTCAACTGTTCCCTCCTGGGTAAAAAGGTACCATTCTGTGGACATAATTTTCGGTTAGGAATAGTAAATGCCGTGTTGGCCAGAATTACTTGAAAGATGAGTCAGTACCTATATCGAGGAGCAGTATGAAGTTCATCGCGTACAACATTCTGTGGTGAGTCAAAGATATTCTTTCTTCGTTCGTAGGTCTGTCCTCACCGGTCTGTTCCCGCCGACGTCCGGCACAGCCAAGATCTATGACAAGGACATCCGCACGGATATGTTACAGATTCGAAAGAGTCTGGGGATGTGTCCCCAGCACAATGCTTTATTCGATGGGTAAGTTTATAATTATCTTCCATTACATTAAACAGTACATTGCAATAACATGTTCATGGCATGGCATCCACAGTGCAAACTAGCTGAATTAACTGCAAACCTTGACTGCATAATTGCTGAATCCAAATTTTCCAGTATTGTCTAAAATGTTGACCAAAATTGTAATCCGTTTGCTAAATCTGAGTGTCTGTAATGATTGCAAAAGCATGCTACTACGAACAACAGTCTAGGGTGGTGCAATTTGTCTTGTGAGTACATTTAAATCCGTACGAGTAATTCCTTGAGAATGCAGATATGCCTCTCGTGACACCTGCTAAGGTATAGAGGTGCCCAGGAGTGTTTCATCTCAATCACCAATATAATGTCATATCAGTAATATTCCTGAAACTCGTTTCTTGCAGTAACCAAACTAACAATACATCTTCAAACCTTCAAGTTAGATTGTCTCCTATCTATGAACAGCAATTTCTTTTAGAGGCCATTCTTGCTTGTTTACTTCTTCCAAGTCTATGTTCCTGTCACTTACTGTTGTACTGTGGCTTTCTATCTGAAAATTATTTAATTTCCTCCAAAAGTAACATTTTGAGTAATGTACCAAGTTCTCATTCATGTTTGTCAAACATACACAAAGTATTCTTAAAGCTAGGATTGTTATTTGACTTGAACACTAGGATTGCCAACTAGGACACTGTTTTAGTTTTATTTCTCTCCTACCTTGCTAACTAGCTATAAATTAAATAATCCATTTGCCAGAAACTTTCATTTACCCTATAATAATAGTTAATCATATAAAGTCTATTTTTCAAATACTGACAAAAATTTTTATGATTTGAATTGAAACCTGAGATAATTTAGCTGATGTATTGTTATGGAAAACCTTCAGATATGAATTTACAATCATGATCATATTCCTTTTAATATTAATTTTTTGATTGTTCTGTCTATAGGCTCACAGTGGAGGAACATATGCTCTTCTATGGTTTGCTGAAAGGGCTACCCAAGGCGGAAATAAAATCACTCACGGACAGGTAAGAACGTGGTATCCGAAACAGAAATGAAAAATATCATAATAAAAATGAATTTATTGAATGGTTCACCTTCAGTTCAGTTTGCAGTGAGATTTGTTGATGGTTCATGAAGTGCAGCTGTGTACTGGGTTAATATATCATTTTCAATAAAATATGTCGCCAGAAACAATGTTATGTGTAATAGTAAGTTGGCCTGACATTTCGATCCTAGCAGGATCTTCTTCAAAGGCTAAATTCATTTAGCCTTGAAGAAGATCCTGCTAGGATCAAAAACGTCAGGCCAACTTACTTTTACACATTCTCCCACCGAGGCTCTCTAGTGGATAAGCACTTTGCTAACAGTTTTATTTTATTTAGAAACAATGTTATATCAGTTGCTGGTATCCCCAGTGTTAAAGCCATATTTTATTCAGCAGACATTGAGATCCTGACAAAATTTGAAATTGTTAAATGCACTGGCGAGGTTTTCACCAATATTTAATGTGTAAAAGTTAGAGGGCCTGAAGTTTCGATCCTAGCTGGATCTACTGAAGAGATCTCTTTTTCTTATCAGTATCTTATCTAAAGAAGGTCCAGCTAGGATTCAAACGTCAGGCCGTCTTACTTGAACATATTACCTACACAGGCTTTTGACATTAAATATAAAGTAGTTTGCTTTGCGGTTTCTTTTTCTCTGTCCAATATTTGATGTGTTCAAATGGTTTGTTCTTCTTTAATGTTTTGTTATGTAAAGGTCATTGTTTATACAGCTTATATCAAATTATAGCTATGAAAATCTAGTTGTTCGTTGGCCAGCAATATCAGTACAATACTCCCATACATTACATTTGCATACCCCCTCCATGCCCATTCGCATGCTTTTCACGTCTCCATAACCTACGTATATGAGCTGGCCGAGTGTAACAAACATTATAGGGATAGCCGTATGTGAAAAAAATGATATATAACAATTATAGTAACAAATATATACAGCTTACTATGATTTACAGCATAATGTAATTAGGTTATGCATAACCTATGTATATGAGGTGTACGAGTAAGTTATGTATATAACATATCATGTGCTCATGTTCTTATTGTCTACTGGCAAACAGCATCCACTGGCATTTATTTTCCAGTATTAAAACATCTAAAATTTCAAATCCTGGGTAAGCTTAATGTATCTTCTGCATTTCCATCAATAATTCCATTATAATTAAACGGATAAATTGTGTTGCTGTTTTCAAATAAAACAAATCATGTTTTTGTCTGTATTTTGATTAGTTTAATACAGGATATCGGTTTGAGATCAAAACGCCACAAGAGGGTGGAGTGCTTGTCCGGTGGCATGCAGAGAAAACTGTCCGTAGCTGTGGCCTTTGTGGGCGGCTCCAAGACGGTCATCCTAGACGAACCGACGGCGGGCGTGGACCCGTTCTCAAGGAGGGCCATTTGGGACCTCCTACTTAAGTATAAGGAAGGTAAGTGGTTTTTCATCCGGTTTAGAAATGGCTTTAGAAAGAGTTTAACAACTCTTTTATAAGCAATGGTAAAAAGAATTATATAGGAGCTTGATAATTTGTTTGCTTCTACTTATTCGCTGGTGATAAAAAAAAAAAATCGATGCCACAAAATTAAACAATTCGAAGAGGAATCTCAGATATGACCCAGCATCTTTTGAAGGTATTGCTTGTTGATCACGAAGACATCACCACACATGATGAATTGGTGGGGGGTGGTGGTTGGGGGGTGGGGCTAAATGCTGTTTGAGCTTGTTCAAGTCAGTAAATTTTTCGCCATAAACAAATTAAGCTACAGAGGTAGGTAATACAATTGAAAATGGCATAGTGTCAATATTATGTTTAACAGATAGAAGCTAGACAAAAAACCAGAACTACAGGCAGCAAGGTGCAAAAAGTAAAGTTGGGGGCTCTCCAAGTCCTGCAAACACCCTATCCAAGGGGAAACCCTTGCTGTTCATCAGAAGTGGTGCTTAAAATCAGAAGCACTTCATCCCCCAGGGTTCCAAATCTATGGCCCCCCTCTATCCCGTCCTCACCAGAGCTATAGCTTTGATTATCATCACCGAGCTAATGTACAGACACACTGTTTCTCCAGCCTAAGAAATATCTTTGTTTTTATCAACCCAGTTGGTACAGGTTTCTATAAACTGTATGGTCATGCCATGCTTCTAAGCACTTGTACTGACAGTATGAGCAGTATAAGTACTCCTGTTTCTATAGTAGATGAAGTATCAGTCGAAGTCTTAATACTCTCAGTGCAGTAGCTTGGAAGTTTGCCATGATGGTACTCTATAAATTGGTACAAGCCATCAGAAGACTGTTCCATCCGGCTGGTTTTATGGGACTTTTGTCTTGACTGTATTTTTCGAAAGGTCGTACAATCTTGCTCAGTACTCACCACATGGATGAAGCGGATGTTTTAGGAGACCGGATCGCTATCATCTCTCACGGACAGTTGAAATGTGTCGGCTCTTCACTCTTCCTCAAAACAACCTACGGATCTGGGTACAAGCTGACGGTCGTGAAGAAGCCTCTTGCAGGTAAAATACATTATTGGAGACATTTTGTTTGTGTTTGAATGAGAAAGTACAGAAACAGTGTTAAGATAGGTATTCATTGAACAATTGCTGCTATTCAGTTTTATTTATAATAGGAAGGCATTATACTGTTACTTGTTATGCTTAAAGTTCAAACAGTTTGTTATATGTTAAAGACAAGTGTATTTTGTCCTCCAAATGGTAGTCACTGGCTAAATGTTGCCATTTAGTTTGTTATGCTTAAAGTTCACACATTCTATTATATGTAAAGACACAAGTGTATTGTGTCCTCCAAAGGTAGTCACTGACTAAATGTTGCCATTTAGTTTGTTATGGTTATAAAGTTCACACATTCTATTATATGTAAAGACACAAGTGTATTGTGTCCTCCAAATGCATTTAAATACTGACTTATTGTTGCTATTAAGTTTGTTATGCTTTGTTATGCTAAGATATTATATTGTACAATGGACACGACTCTTAAACATTCTATGGTATCAAAAACCCAAATTAATTTTCCTTTCGATTGTCATATTAATTTCTTGTTTGTCTCGATGAAGGTAACAGGATAATGCTTTAAGTCCTACATCAAGCAGGAACGTGTCATAAAAGAGAAACGCCCATACGAGACACATGGTTTACAAATAATTGCTACTCATTTTTCTCTTTGATAAGGGTTTTCGTCGATAACCTCTACAGGCAGTCTCAACTCCTCGTTCCATTCAAACTGCGATGCGAGACAGGTCACACGGCTGATTCAGAGACACGTACCAAAATCCCTCATGGTCAAGGAAACTCCTCAGGAGCTCACATACTCTCTACCGTACGAGGCGGTAAGACAGGGCCAGTTTCCAAAGCTGTTTGCCGGGTTGAAGGAAAAGCGATCATCGCTGGATGTGTTATGGTTTGGTCTGATGGATTCCACACTGGAGGACGTCTTCCTGAAGGTAGCTGAGATGTCTGCAGATTCTGGACAAGGTACATTAGGGTAGTTTAATAAAATAATTTAAAGCATTTTGGAGTACTTCAGAGTAATTTGGAGTGAATGCTTTTTCATCCTACATAACTGCACTACCTGACACACTCACACACACACACACACATGTTTGTATTACATTCAGACAGAGGACCCCATTGTATTTTCAATTGTTCAAATCCACGTACCCTAACCTTAACAATACCCCATACAATAGAATTCTTCCGAGGACGTGGTGATTCTGTAGAAATCACAACCGAGGACCTGAAATTCTTTTGTTCAAGTCCTCAGTCAGATAGCAAAACAAATGCACCCATACAGGCACACACACAAGAAAAGAACTGATTGAGAAAATATATAGAGGGTAAAAAAATGGAGATGAATAAGACAAGGTATCGAGTAGTTTGAAGCCACAGGGAGATTCTAGCTATGAAAAATGTTTAATAGTAAATGACCAAATTTCAAACTTGTGGTGAAAGTGCAGTAGTTGTAGTTTATATAATACACCTACAGTAGATAGTGTTTTCATGTGTCATATTTTCTAACTAAAGTGAAATTTAGAATTGGCTGTAATGATTGTTACAAGAAGTATCCATCATTGCAGATTTATCTGTCAGAACGAAGCAATTAATGGTTTAATGAATTCCAACCTTTAACTTCGATTGATGAATGCAAGTCCCGTGCTCTGCTGACCAAACATTATGAATCGGTTTGAGTTTTTCTGTTAAATTTCATGTCATTATGATACTTGAATATTGAACCTATTTTGTTGTATTTCGTCGCTTAGGTCACAAAACACCCCGATCTCTGCGTAACTTCATCCCATCTGTCATACGAAGGCTGTCTTCTCGTAGCTCAAGCTCGTCTCTGACGTCTTCATCAGAGAGTGGCTTAGGACGAGAAGTAGGAGGAGCAGAATCGATCGCGTCATTCAGAATTGATGAAGATGATGAACCACTGATAAATGTCCAAGAAAATGAAGGTTTGTTTGAAAGATGTATGGAGTGTCTTTATTTGCAGAATGTAGCAGGGTGTAGGACAAAGTATATCACAGGCCAGTAGCACTGGTTAGATTTTTGATAGGAATATGAAAGTTAAAAATAAACTTAAAATGAAATGCCATTAAGAAGTTTTATCTTAAAAGCAAGTTATATATGTTATCTGTTGTAGGCTAGGCTAGGTATATTATGTTAAAAATGTGTGCTAGGCTAAGTTAGGTGTCGATATTGGTTATGAAACGCAACATACTTTTTGAAATTTGAAACATTTTGTGTGACATTCAGACTACACTCCACTGTACTGACTTTTTTCTCATGTAATGTGAACCACGACTTGGTCCCCTCTTCTCAGATCTGATGTTCACAACTTTTGGGAGAGACATAACTTATCATTATAAAATGGCATGATAGAATGCTGTATTAATGCTACATTTCCAATTATGATAAGAACTTGTTTTTGCCCTTCAACAGATAACGATGATGGGACATTCTTCACAGACGAAGGTCAGAGTAGCCATCACCTACGAGGGTTTGTCTTAGTAATGAACCAATTTGTCGCCCTCATCATTAAGCGCTTTCACTACATTCGGCGCAATCAGAAGAGCCTCTTCTCCACGCTGCTGCTGCCCGCGCTGTACGTCACCCTGGCGATGAGTGTTGCTCTTTCTGCTCCTCATATCAGTGACCTTCCCTCCATCATTCTCAGTCCATCTCAGTACCACGTCCTGGAGTACCCCGACAGCAACATGATCCCTTACATCAACGACGCCATCTCCAACAGCCGTGAAGAGTACAGGACTTATTCCTCCATCAGTGGAGACGTCGGTCCCGTGAAGATTGTCTCTTCCCTGACCTACCCCGCTGGAATCGGAGCTAGCTGCGTCCTGAAGACGCCATTCAACGGAACCCTGGATAGGCTGGTAGAGATGGCCAACTTCTCCAGCATTAATCTAACAGCTCAGTACTTTGACTCCATGTGTGTGGAGTCCTTTCAGAAAGGGAAACCTCTGTCGAACTACTTACCCAGGACGACCGAAGCGGACGATAACGATGGGTGGATCAACCAAGGTAAGAATTTAAAAACTGTGTTTTGTCCTTGTTCAGAAACCAAGCACAGGTCTGTGGGCCACTGTAAAAGGGCTGTGTATAGGAAATGATGATGTTGGGTACTTAAATGACATGTTTGGGGCTCTCAGCAGTGTAGGGACACTTAAATGCTTAAAGTAACAGTAAGTTGATCAATTGGTGGAAGTCCATGCAAAAAACATGCAGTGTTTAACATTGGGAATGTGACCTTTAAATAGAGGTAGTGCTGAGCAAAAGCCAGAAAAACAGTCAATGCTTTAACAACTTCTATTCCATTGTGAATATGTTTATGAGTGTAAGTATAAATTATGTTAGTTATCACCACTGGAGTAGAACAATAACAAAGAGTAAACATATTTGTTCTGAAGCGAAGTGGGAAAGAGATAGGACTGTTTGTTTGGTGTATAAGGAGACAATATGAATAGGTGAGTTTTAGTTATTGAAAGTTATCAAACAAACCACATTAGCACAATGGTGCATGTGTCAAATTAGTGCTCCCACATAGAGATATGCATCATAGGGGGGGGGGGGGTCTTACAGATCCAATCTCCAAAAATGTTGAAATTGTTATGGCAATTTTCCTTAGTGTTTCACTCCTTAGTTCATGATCATAGGAACTAACAATGCAAATAACTGCAAGCCATATCATGTGTTTGTTTTCCTTCCAGAGATATTAAAAGGCTTGAATTTCCATCGCCAATAATCCACGCTTTGTATAATTTGAAGCCGTAATTGTCTGCTAGCGTGATTCTCTTTTGGGTGTTCATTCTACACTAGGTCATGATATTGTAGCAGTGCTGCGCAAAACTAATATAAAACCAAATGTCGGCTAAGTCTTGGATAGGTCCATGCTTAATGAGTCCGATACTTGAGCACAGTCAATGCTGAGCAGACTACTATTAGAGTACATTGTCATAGTTTATAATAATGACCGGGAAAAGAAACAACTTTCATATCGTTCTTAAGCTACTGACAACACCAAAAGCATTGCTTTAATATATACTTGCATCTAGGCTTAAATTGACAATGGGGGAAAGTGGAATGCTTTGTGCTGATTTAAAGGATATACAAGCCATGGGCTGGGTTTATCTATAAATCAAGTATCTATTTATTGCAAAAGTATGATAGTGTAGGCTGAGATGTGGAAATGCAGTGGAGTTGAGGTGTAGGATGCACCAATCTCTAGTGTGGTAGGATAGGATTTGCCTGCTTTGGTCTGTGAGTGAGGAAAACGTAGGATACATTCAGGCATCTGTGAAATGAGGTGAGTACAAGATGTGTGCAGGTGTCCATTGTGTTAGGATGACATATATAGTAGGGAAGCTGTAGGCTCATGTGGTGTGTTGAAACGATACATGTAAAATAGAGTTAGATACTGAGAGGAAAATGAATGATAAAGTTCTCTAGCTGAATTGAGGGAAGAAGAAAGAACTTAGGAACATGGTGAAGCTGCTGATGAACTTTGACCTTGAGGTCAGATGGATAGTCAGAAGTAGTACTTTGAATATGGTAAAGGAAGGTCAGAATGGAAATGAGTTACCTATGAGAAGAGAGGTTAAATGTCTCATCAAATAATAAAGGTCTTGTGGTCGAAAACGGTGCATTCAAAGGCATCAGATGACGATCAACCGACTGTGAAGTAGTAGCTAGGTCTCATACAGTTTGTAGTTATGTCATGGGTCAAAGGTTAAAAGTATGTCATGTGTTAGAGGAGTGTTTGTTATTTTAAATGTTTTCCAGAAGCTCGGCATACTGACAACACTTTAGCTGTAACAACCATGCCAGGAAATGGTAAC
>KN891255.1:0-11817 GCA_000934455.1 Apostichopus parvimensis
TATGCAGTAAAACTAATAACATGTTTTCAAAACATTAGTAGGCCTAGATACAACTATCGCAACTATCGGGGGTGGTTGTTGATAAAGAGGTGAAGACACCAGTACACATATATGTAATAGGGTACTAGCCAAAGTTTCTGTTTACTTTTTGATGTTAATTATTCTTTGTCTAATCTAATATACGTCGTCCCACTTTGAATGAACTGTTATCTAACGAATTATTTATTATTTGCTTTATCGATAGCCGAGTTCGTTTTCATAGGTGCAAATTTTTCATTGATATACGAGTCGGTACTGCTGACTATGCTAACATTACAAATAACGAAACTTGTCCACACCTAACAACGTCACCTTTTCTTCCATTATGTTTCAATATAACCATGGACGAGTTTTTATGAGGCACTAGGTGCGTGGGGGGGGGGGGATTGGTAGAGTTTGGGGGGGGGCTACATAACGATTTCCAGCGCTTTTAATTGCTCTGATAGCAAAGTCCGCTTGCACTAGTACAACGTCTTCATTGATATGAGCCGATATTGCTAAATATGCTAGCAATACTAAATACTGGTCACACGTAACTGGTCAAACTTTCGTTCATTTCTTTTCACTGCAGCCCTGCAGATGTGTTTGGGCTTCTTCGATACGAGCTGGAGGGGCGGGGTGGTTGGGGCTGGGGAAATGTTGGCCGCTACGACTGGCAAAAGTCATTCAAAAGTTGAAGAAGCTTGAGAAAAATGTCAATCTGCTGTGTTTCAATGCTTTATTTATTATTCCTTCCATTCTTCAAAGGTATCTTGCCAAAAGACAAAAGGTCAATTCGCTTAAAAAGGTACAAAAATAGTTCTTATCTATTTCTTACTTTGGTAACATTCTGCTCATTTGAGACAGGCATTTAACTAACTCTAAATGAGAATCAAAGAGCCTTCTACATAAAATAAAAATATCAACTGCTTGGCTCCCAAGATGATAAGAGCCCGCATGCTTTTAATATTTCAACTTTTTGAAGTATGCACATAAAATGCATGAGGATGGCTATACAGCTCACTAAACATATTTCATACCGTATAAATGAATCCCGGTTAAACCTGTAACTTCTTGAAGTATGCATATAAAATGCATTAGGATGGCTATACAGCTCATTAAACATATTTCATACCGTATAAATGAAACCAGGTTAAACCTGTAACTTCTTGAAGTAAGTACATAAAATGCTTGAGGATGGCTATACAGCACATTAAACATATATACCGTATAAATGAAACCCGGTTAAACCGGCAACTTCTTTGAAGTATGTACGTTAAATGCATGAGGATGGCTATGCAGCTCACTAAACATATTTCATACCGTATAAATGAACCCGGTTAAACCTGTAACTTCTTAAAATATGCACATAAAATGCATGAGGTTGGCTATACAGCACATTAAACATACTTCATACCGTATAAATGAAACCCGGTTAAACCTGTAACTCTTTAAATAGAAAGTGCCCCTTGGGCATTATAATATAAACTTAATAGTAACATTAAATACAAAAAAATGTGTTTTATACAGAAGTAACAGAGCCCATGCTGCTCATGAGATCGTTGAAACTTCATATTTCTTTATTTCGACTTCATCTATTGTTACTTCCATTTCGATGTCTTCTTCTGAATCACTATCCTGCATCGTTGACGACGAACAGCAGTCGCACCAACTGCATTTAGCGCACCAGTTGCCACAATTAGCGATTGGTTGATCGTATGGTTGTAGTGAACGCAGTGGTTTAGGAAGGAATGTCCAATCTCGGAGAACCTTTGGCAGAAGTCCTGGAGCTTTGGCTTGGAAAATATTGATCACGACGATAACCACCGCAACAACCAAGATTGGAATTCCAATACTAAGGAATATCACGTTCCCTGCTAGTGAGAGACCGAACACAACACCGGGCAACAGGAAGAACGCAAGCAAGAGATACGTCAACGCGAACCACCTGTACTTGGCCGTGTTGTTCCCTAGGCCCTTAGCCAAATGGATTGGTACTTTTCGCATGAACGGAATTGGGTACCAAATGATTATACCCGTAATATTAAAGAACAGATGGCACATCGAAATTTGCAGTGCAAGATTAAAGTTATCAATTTGGCTGAATGCTGCTAAAATACTGGTTCCGGTGGTTCCAATGTTAGAGCCTAGTGTTAACGGATAGATACGTTCAATGGTTATCAAGCCCAAGCCTACCAAAGGGGTCAATGCCGATGTAAATACAGAGCTACTCTGTACTAAAAACGTCACTATAGCACCCACGAGCATTGCAAAGTAACCGGTCAAGAACGAGAAGTATCCTGGGAAATTTGCATTAACGGCCTTCCTTAGAAGTAGAGACATACGACCGACCAGCATCCACTGCAACAGTTTCACGAGAAGGAGAAGGCAGATGCAGAGAGTAAGCAATGATCCTACCAGCAAAATACCGCCAACGGCTGCATCACTAAGGTCAGAATATGCAAATATGTGCTCACCTGACAACGAAGAAGAAAAGACGAGACCAATGCATCAACGATAATGTGAAGCACTACTACATACTTCACGTTTAGGACTATATGGACTATGTGCAACCTCATGGGTAAACATTCAAATCAGGTTCTCGATATCGCCATGCGCCCCCGGGTTGGGACAATTTGCATCTAGTTGAGGAACCCCCCCCCCCCCCCCCCCCCCCCCATATAAACCATATTTACGTGTCATACTTCAATTGCACTGGTATTGTCACTGTTAAAGTTTGAGCTGTATACGCATATCCCCTACACCTGTTAGGTAAATGTTATAAGACATTGTACATACTGGCACTATACAAATGCTTCGAAGCAGGATTATGTGCGGACAGAGTAGAGTGATATTAGAATTATAACATGGGTACCAACGGACTGTCCGCTATCTCTATTGGCCCGTAGGAAAATATTGACTTGATATTGTATCAGAAAATGCTCCAATTATTCAGGTACGTGTTTGGAACTGCGGATAAAATTACTTTCTGTATAACCCCTCCCTCCTTGCCGCCTCACCCCCCCCCTCTCGACAGACCCTGATACTCCAAACTGAATTAAATGAGATCGATTAGTTATCTGATTCTAAATCATAAGCCGCATATAAGTCACAATCTTGACTTGAGAATAGGAGAGCTGTGTACATGTATGTACGTATATACATGTATGTATGTACATGATACTTGTAAACGACGTTAAACATTTTCAATCGATACTTATTTGTTTTCATTTTTGTTTTCATTGTTGTTGTTGTGTGATGATGATGACGATGACGACGATGATGATGGTTTATAAACTTACAACTAGATCCTGTTTCATTGGCAGCGCATCTTTTTAAAAGGCTTACTTCCTCACCATCTGTCTGGTTGAGGGCAATATCTGTGATAACGGATTTATCAATCTATACGAGAAACAAAGAAGAATTATATATTACCTATACCATAATTTTATGTTTACAAGGATAAAAAAAGCGAATATCTTGATTTTAACTCAAATTACATTTCAAGAATTGTCTTCATTTTAAGACTTTAAATTTGTTAGACTATGAACATATCAGCGGTAAAATTCTGCCTAGAGTTATATCTCTTTGACCAAAGATATTTCTCGGCCAGATAGGGATTCGAACCAGTGACAGGATTACAAGTCTTGTGCACTACCAATTGTGTTATCCAACACTCAATTGGAGGAGATCCCAATATAAACATTTATTGGCTATAGCCAAAATATCATTGCTCTTTTTAATTATTTTGTTTTGATAATTTCCCTGTAAGATTTTTTTTATATTTACTGATATCAAATTATCTTTACAAGTACTTTTCGTCTTAGTCCAACAAATCAGTTTTCACCTTAAACTGCTCATTGAAGACGAAATGGTTGGTGAACTCCTCATACAAAATATAAAACGATGACCAGAAATCATATTCTTCCCTCCATATTCTTTAAGGACAATTGGACATATAAAAAAATGAAAGTTTTACCTTAAGCAGTTATAAGCCTTCTATTTTGTCTTAGCGATCTCACCTGGACAATTTTACTTGTGACAGGCTTGGTAATAGCATCTAAGAAATCAACGTCAACTTCCGCATTGGGAGAAACATTAAACAGGTCGAGAATGGCCGCACTCAACCATTCCAGGTAACCAGTGGCGACCTCGAGAGGTAAAAGTATAATAACGCAGAGCCAATTAAACATGTCATGGACCGTAGCGCCTCCAAACGCACGGCGAAACTCATTTCTGTCTTTGGCCTGGGTGAGCGCAACTATGGTGTTGGTCACCGATGTACCAATGTTAGCACCCATAATTATCGGTATCGCCTGCGAGACTGTGATCACTGTTGTTAAACAATAAGGAGAAGAAAAATATTTTTAAAAATTAATTTAGAGAGAGATTCTTTTACCAGACTTAATGCATATATTGTTATGAAAATCTTTGAAAACAGGGACATTTATATATTTAAGGGGAAAAAAAGGGGGGGGGGGTTTAAATTAAGTCAATTAAGCCAAGAGAATTTTAGAAAGAAATAATGACAGTTTATATTAAAGGAAGCTTTTATAACTTAAGTTCGTCAATCATGGTGAGTCCTTACGAACTCCCAACTCCATTGAAACAGATACGGAAGGAAAGAAAAGGAATATTTAGTCTTCTCTAACGGCAACTCCCTGAGTCCTTTTCTACTAACTGGGAGGTTTATCTAACTTGATCCACCTAAATAACTGGGAATAGATGGGGAGGGAGGGGAGGGATGGGTAAGGGAGTTGCGATTAGAATTGTCATTTCCATGACCGTTTAAACACTTACCAGAATGCTGCAAGTTGTGTAAGTCAGCACAGATGACGTTACCATGTATGTCATGGTTTATTTGGCTATGGTGAAATACCACAGAGGAAAGAGTATGGGCAACTATGTAGAGGTAGTATAATGGCAGAGGATGGGGTGGGGATGGGGTGGGGTACGGTTTGGGTTGTAAGGAAACTTTCGTACCTGCGGCTCCGACCATCGAAACTACAATACTCGTAGAGGTGCTGGAACTTTGGACGAGGACCGTTACCATGACACCAATCATCAGACCACAAACAGGGTTGTTGATGATCTCATTTTGAGAAAGAGCGCCACCGGCCGCTTTCCCGCCTAATAGCTGGAAAGCCGCAGACATCACCTGTAGTGAGCAGACGAAGATATAGAGCAGGCCTAGCAGAGCGATGATCTTGAACAGAGTGATGAAAAACCAATCCCAAACAACTCGCTTTAATTTACCTGCAAACGTAAGCTCTGGAAGAGAAGGGGCAAAAAAATGATAATAAAACATAAGGCCATTTATTACACAACATATTTTACTGGAAGAATGAAGATAACAGTCATATGATAGACACTTTGTAATTCATAAATCTGTATATGCATTCCATGCAATCAATACTATATAGAAAAAAACGCTGCCAGAAAACGACTAAACACTCTACGTTCGTAAAACAATAACGTAAATACATTTTCCTAATCCTATACGTACTCAGCTCCCGATGCGGATGATATAGACTTATATACAAGTTTTATACGTTATTCGCGGTGACGACTTGCATTACCATTATTATTATGAATGAGTTTTGCGAAATCAAGTTGAAGACGGAACAAAAATCGATATGTTTAGTTTATCAGGGTACTTTTTTTTCTCTCACCTTTCCATGGAGTCGTTTTCACCACCCGGAAGAGAGAAACGGCGTTCCATGGGTCCTCTTCTTCTTTCGGGTCGTTTGTTATCTCCAAATCGACTTGGCCGGGTTTCTCAAAGTTACTCTTTATGTCCACGCCATTTTGTTGTATATCCGTGGCTGCCGCTTTCTTGTCGACAACTTCAAAGTCATTCGCATCGCTGACGTACCCTAAATTCTCATTCCCATTGGAATCTGGCAAATCCTGTGGAAATTTTAAGAGAATCCATAAGATATTTCCCTTGGACTATTTCAATATAGTTAGACACTATATTCGGAAATTTGACTATATAAGATGTATAAAAACCCTCTTAGGCCCCGAGGGACCACCATGCATGCTTCCCCCTCACCATTCTCCACAGGAACTTGCCTCATCTGCAGCATAGTCAGTTTTTGAAGAGAGTAAAAAAAGGCCCCTGCAAACAAAAGTCTGTAAAGACATGCTCAATTTTGGACCAAAACCGCATTATGGGTGGTTAAGTTTCAATAAAAATCTCAAAAACTTATTTTTAAATGAAAAATAAATCAGTACAGTGAATTTTATGGGCAAACAACATTTTCCTTAACTGCATTTAACAAGTAATAACCTGCTAACTTTTGAGTACTTTAATGGTTATAAAAGTTCCAGATTATATTCCACGTCAGATTATGACGAAGTTTACACAAAAATTTCAGCTTTTTAATATTGCTAGCGACAAATTGTAAAGACTACAGGGGATTATTCTTCTCGATATTCACGGAGTGATATTGCAAAATCGCCGGATATTTTATTATAAATTCTACAGAGTCAAATCCCCACCGTTTATACAGCCTACTATTCCAAAACGAGCAATATTCTTGTCGTATACTGTTGAACATTCCGCACTTCCATAACTTTTACCAATTAAAATAACTCAGCGTGTATTTCGCCATATCGTACTACGATCGCTTTTGTATGTGTGTGTGCTGCTTCTTATTTCTGTATCTTTGTCCTTATTTTAACTCTTCCTAAATTTCTTGGTTGTTTTTTTTTACCAATATTCATGGTGTTTTATATAAAATATATGTTCTGCGGTGGTACAAGACGGTTCCAGCTGCGTGCTATATAATAAGGTTGTTTACACATCGTATTAGACCACGCAGTGAGCATGTGATACAGATGCTCAAATCACAATGGCTAAATGTTTGAATTATGACTAAAAGTCAAATTCACCTCCAGCGGCCATTGTTTAGCAGAACAAAAGTAATAAATGACTACATGGTCTTGCGAAACTTGCGGTTGGCAGTACAGTTTTTTTGCCTTTTTAATTTTGTGGTAGAATTTCTATAGATTTTTTTTTCTCATCTCATCATAAGTTGACCTAACGTTTGTTTTGTGCTTGAAAGTGATTCTATTATGAGGCCTATGATACGACAGAGTGTCCGAGCAGAAATTTCGTCAAAACTGGCCGGAATAAATTACTATTCTTTTCATTGAATGTAACACAAACAAAGTTTACAACCACAAAAAATGTCTACATTGGATCAATGTAAATGTTGTCTACAGAAACAGACTGTGTGCTAAAATCAGTGAAAAATAACATACAAACGCAGAATTTTGTATTACCCCCCCCCCCTCCCAATGATACGGGGGAAATATTTCGGGGAAATATAGTTTTTTACAGCTTTTTATAGTGTTTACATTTTTATTATAAAATAATAGGCCTATTATATTTTGCATTCTTTTGATAAGAAAATATTATATGCATGGATGCGCCTCTGCGAGATACAATCTATAGTCTAAGCTTACTTATGATATTTGGATAATAAAGCACACATTTGAAATATTTAATCTATCCAGTTTTAGGACTATTAATTTAATTGTTAATATATTGTTATACCTTAACAAGACAAATGTTGATAACACAAATTTAAAAAAAATAAAATAAATTTATAAACCAAAAAGAAAATTTTCAAAATTAATTACTCACCGTGTCCACCGTCATGTTTCTGTTTGGTCTGTTTTTGTTTTGTTGTTGTTGTTGATTTTGTTGTTTTCTTTAAGTATAAATTCTCTAGATGTGATATAGAAGAAGTCTCATTGCTAAAAGACGAACCATTAGAAAACAAAGTCTGGGACGGGATTTAGTTTTTATACTGAGAGGCCAATGTCAGTTTGCGACGAGTGTATAGGTAGAGGGCAAAATTAATTTACATAGTGTGTTTGATCTAGATAAGTATATGTCTACACGACGAAACCACGAGGAACACATGAGGAAGGACACCGGGTTTTTAAGTGTATTGTCAATAAAACTGACGATTTATCTCAACTTAGCTGTGGTGCTTCTTAGAACAATAGCTTTTCGACTGCGATCAGAACTGGAGTTATTGCTCAACATTCTCTGCAGATACGTAACGAAGAAGAAGACGAGGGTTGGGGGGGGGGGGATTGGTTGGGGCGGTGGTTGGGGGTTGTTTGGTTGGGGGTAAGAGAACTAAACCACTGGGTGCGTCAGTGAGACAGGATATTGGTCGGGGTGCACGCGGGAGGTGTGATGGCAAATATACACAGACAGCCCCGGAGAGGTATAGGACACCACTAACCCCACAACCCTTCCTTTTTAGCATGTATATCCCAATAAGCGGGCGCTTTACATGATGAAAGTATCATCCAGTGTCATCTTGCTTGTTCCACGACGAGTAAACATTTAATTTTTTTTTTTTTGGCATCGTTAGTTACACTCAAGTGACATAATACTGTTGCTCGGCTTTTCCCCACCACCACCAAAGGCGGATCCGGGAATGAATAAAGGAAGGGCTACTTGTGGCCCTGGACCGTCGAAGTCAACTCCCATGTAGGGTGGTCGGCCCAATACCAGCCCCCGCCCCCCCCCAGCCCCCAGAAAAACATAATTTTAGATCTGGTTCTTTCTGAGGATAAAGACTTAAATCAAGTCTATAATTAAGCCTTCACGCAAGGTTATAACAAAAACTTCTTTTGAAGTTGTGGGTGAGGTTGAAGGGGTGGGGTGTATACCCCACATACCCTGGAACCGCGCCTGTGACTCCTCCTTTCTCCTCCTGTTACCCAGCTTTCACATATGCATGTTGCATGGCAGCTTCATGAACTTCATATAGATAATTAAGGACGAGGCTGAGTGTGTGGTCTTGGCTTCCTTCCAGAAATAATTCAGACTAATTAAGCTCTTGCAAACATACCATTTATCTTCAATAGAATGATTTACTCGTGACGCCCATTTTCACCCATGCGGGCGAAATGGAGGGCAGTATTACAAATAAAACGGAGGGCAGTATTACAACTTACATCAGGAATGTTCATATTACAAGATAACTAGGACAACTGTATTTGTATACAAACACTTGTCATTTTAGTGCGTGGTGAAGGTCAAACTTAGTTGTTCATATTCAATGGAGGAGTCTTTGTTACTGCAACCCTTTTGACGTTATGTCGGTCACGAAGAAGCAAGTTCGGCGTTTGGGCCTTTAAGGTAGACCTAAGCTAGGCTGTATTGTGTAATTTTTATAAACAGTACTGTAGCTAAGCTGTCAATCACGAATCACCCCTGTTTCAGACGTGACAGAGAATACTCAGAGTCCTGATTGGTCAAATTGACAGACTTGTTAACGTTACTGTATCCTCGCCTAGTTAGCGAAATTTTACGAACATACGAAACATCAGAAGACCATTAGGACGATTAGTCTAACGAATACACATATATGTCTATAGTCAAAGGCGTATGAGCCCAATTTGATTTGAGGGAGGGGGGGGGGGGGGGGGAGGTGGCTGTTACGAAAATGTTCACGTTCAACATGTAAATGTACATATCAATATAGGTATGCATCGGTTATTACTTCGCATCATGCTAATATAAACAACGAAATGTCTTATGTAGATGGAGAAAAGGCATGGAGGGCCAATTATGTCAAAACTATCTTTTACATTATAATGGCGAATTAGTCGGGCAAGCTTAGAACTTTATTTTAATTACCAAGAAGATTTTTATTAAACTATTGATTTCCTTTAGCTACATCATTGCAATTTATTTTTCTTTAAGTAGGTGGCCGAAAAATTCTCAGCATATTGCCCGAATTTTCACAAAAATATTTGGTTGGGGGCTTAAGCCCCCCCCCCCGGCCCCTTCCCCCGCCTCCTACGCCTATGTCTATAGTCTACCATTGCAAATGTAACACCCCGGTCTATTAAAAACTGCTTGGTCGATTTCCTGGCCCTGGTTTGTCATCATCCAAAACACGTAATATATGCCATACACGGCCATAGTATATACTGCCATGCCACAATAATAACGTTTCAAGTACCTATGTTGCAAGAGTTGGAAGTAGTACATATAACGCCGAGTCGTTGCGGATAAATACGATTAACATTTTTTGCTTGCAGGTTTCTCGCAGGATGTTGTTAACTCATATGCGTTCAAATGTTACCTGTCTTGTTCAATTCGAGAATAACGAACCAAAGTAGAGAATTCTACGTATTGTTTGGAAGAAGTATGCTACGCAAGGAGATCTATTTTATTTACGTGTGCAGAATGAACTTTTCGCTGCCACAATTCTTCGCAAATCTGAGTCTGGACTTTTCTCCTACGAAGCCAACCTGTGAATTTGAGATTGCAATGAAGAGTACATGTTCAGCAGGCATTCACCAGCCAGCCATGTAGATGATGGAGCGGGCTAGTAATCCCAATAATGTAGCGCGCAAGCGCACTACAATAATGAAACTGTGCAAACCCCCCATGCAGTGAAGTTGCTATAATATACACCAGACTAAATGCATATCATAAACATCGTCAAATATTTAGATAAAACAGGTCTGTACATCCTTACACTAGATGTAACGATACAAATTGTGAACCATTTTTTTACTACCGACGCTGCGACAGATAGTCAAAGATATTAACAATGATACGAACGCACTGAAGTAGGCTACTAAACTATGGTACTAATAAATATTTTGTTATCTTATATTAAATTTATATGCTACAATAATAGTATTGTCTGATACCATATGAACCCCGAGTGTTTATCATATCGGCAGGTTATTGCGGTCATCACATATTACGATCACCAAAGATAAAACTAAAACTCATAGCGCATGCGTAAAACAAGAAGAAGCATTAGCTTTTCAGTTGCGGGCGGGTCCAGGATTATATAATTGAGGGAGGGGGGACGGGTGGCTCTAAGGTCGCAGACGCAGAATGAGGCTATGTTTCCTTTTTGACATGAAATTGTGCAATGTGAGGCATATATTATGAAACAAAGTAAGTTCCATAATTAGATAATTTGTCGCAAGTTTGTGATATATACTTTGTGTGCAACTGAAAAGGGTGAGGGGTACGTGTTAATTACCCAACTCCTTTTAGATGAACAGAAAGAGTACAAATTCTCAAGAATTGAGCTCACATTCTTGAATTATGCGCAGACATCTACGCCCCCCCCCCCCACCCTCCTTCTGTGTTATCGTAATAAACCTACGGTTACATTTAATGGGGTTGGGTTATAAACGTGCCTTGCCCTATACCATTCATGTTTGTATCTACGGATTACAGTTAATATTTTAATGGCTTACCTTTGAGACTCGATTATTATATTTGAATGAATTGTATGTATTGGTGCAACATGTGGCCAGTTTAATTTGAGGTAAAATTTACCTCTCGTGACATTTAAGCACCGAAACTGCAGCTAAAAATATTCACATGCAACAAGTTGCTTTTTGGAGACCAACCCAGAAAAAATATTTCCTCCTTAAGTTGTCTAAATTCATCCATTACATAACGTCAAAGCGACTAACTTAAAAAAAAATCACACAAGTAAATCAAATAATTAATAAATAAATAATTACTTAAACTTATAAGTTAGCAATGTTGCCATTTGAGTACCGTACATTGTACACCCCTCTCTCTCTCTCTCCTCCCCTTAACTCAACAATAAGTTCCCTCCCACTGACCGGTAACGACTTTATGATTAACCTTTCTGATATTATGTGGGTCACCAAATATATATACCTTCTATAAATTTAGTCTTTAGCTACAGTTTCTCAAAGAGTGAATTGCGTACCACTGCCTCCTTAGTCAACATACACAGACAATAAATCTCACGGATG